>JAOQMP010015682.1:0-12840 GCA_027563575.1 Erythroxylum pedicellare
AGCCACAAACAGGTAAGCCTCAAGGGTAAGATTTACCTGATCCGAGAATTAGGGTTCCGAAAAGTTGGTTGCTTCTGTTTCGAGAGAAACCCCAAGTCGGATAAGTCTAAGCTTGTGTTAGACTCAGGAGAGGAGAGCAAGTTGAGGAAAAAGATCAACCAGAAAATTGATTAATATAACTGGAAAAATACGGAGTGGACAGTTATGGGTATGGCACTTCAACCAGGCGTGTCACGTTTCATACACGAGCCGCTAGGAAGGTGGCGACTACGCGCTACCCTTGGCTAGGATGTCTCGCTGTTACTGGTAAATTGACACGAGGCAGTTTAAAGAAGAGAGTACAGAAGCATGAAGGAGCGTGGAGGAAAATGTTCGGTGAATGGTAAGATTGTCTATTTGTGGAATTGAAAGAAGCCTTGAACCTTACGCAAAAGGCATGAGTAGCTAAAATTAAACAAATTTTCATTTTTTTCTAACACCTAAAATTTGACCGTTCATAGTTGTGGAGAGTCCAGATCTTTCTCCTCCCCATGTGGATGCGTCTAGGCCGTCCCTTCTCATCATTTTCGGCTCAAACACAACTTTCTCTTGTTTTTACTCCTAGGGGCTGGGACAAGCTCAGATCACTCCCGATCTTTCTCCTAGTAGACCCTGATCCTGAGGCCAATATCGACATTTCGCCTTCCAAGTTGAACCCTGATCGTGAGCCCAATGTGTGCTCTAGGTCTCGGAGTTACATTAAAGGTGCTAGGTTTACAATTCCATTGTTACCCCCAAAAGAGCGAGCCATTTTTGTATACAATAACTTAATTTTTCTAATACTACTGAAACTCCAAATGTAGCCATATCAGAAAGATGAGTTACTTTGAGTTCGATGAGTTATGAATTATAACTTATTTTGAGTCTAAATTTCTTAAAGTATTTAAATGTTCAGTAAATAACACGTAAGTATTTAATTGTTAACTTAAAAGTATATAATTATAGTCATTTCAATAAATAACTAATGGATTTAAAGCTTTAATTTAAGTTACATGAATTTCGAAAGATTAATTATTAAAGCAAAATTTTCAATAATTTTGTACTAAATTCAAAGTTTTTCAAAAAATTAAATAATTTTGAATTTATTATCCCTCTTTTATATAAATTATCTTGAACTAAACTTATTAATTAAGAAGATACGAATTCATATCTAAATTACACGTCGGTATTATTCTTAATTTTAACTTTTTAGTTTATCAAATAATTTATTAATACACTTAATGTATAAAATATTACATATACTTACTAATATATAGTCAGTCTCAATTTTAAATAAAATTTAGTTTTGTTTTCCAAATTAAATGACATTTATATCATCAAGTTGAGTTTTTATTTTATTTTATTTTATTTTCCTTTTCAATTTCATTTTTTATTTTAATTATGAAAAATCTTAAATTTTAATTTAATTTTTGTTATCTTTTTTTATCATAATATGATTTTATTGTTAACTAAATAGGTAGGATTAAAGTGTTCTATATTAACTTAATTTGTAGTAAATTTTGATTCAACTCTAACTACCATTCATAGAGTTGAATCAAACCATTACTAGGCAGATTAATTGGTATTTGATTATTAATCTAACTTTTCATATGGTTCAATCTTATTTTAATTGAACTTACCTTCTTCATTAATTGCACCTCTCAAGTGAGCCTAAAACACATAGGCACGTATAAGGTTGACTAGCTTGGTAGGCCAATCCGGATTCATTCTGTATACATATTAGGGATGCGTCATTTGCCATTAGTTTCTTTTTGAAACTTAGGGTTCTCAAGAATGAAACTCCTAATACGTGAGGCTACAAATATGGTGGCTAAATCGAAGTACTCTTAAAAGTTAAAGCCACTCCAAAATCGCTTTTAATTGGTCACATTATAGGCGAAGAGTAGGTGGAATATAATAACTATAAAACTACCAAGTCACCTAAGCAAGTCTTTGCCCAATTGACAATCGTTTTTGGCAACTCCATTATAATTTTTTATATGTAGACCTGTCATGTATAAACCTCGATGTTGGTGGTGCACCCACTGAGCCTGAGCTCACTCAAACTAAAGGAGTATGATGAGTTTTAGGTCGTTATAAGGAAGGTTCAATTCATTGGCCTTGTTGGTGGAGGATTTCGACATTGAAAACACCAGGCTTGTTTCCTATAGTGGTACGACCTTGATGACCACAAGCATACGGAGTACGGACTGTTGAGTTTTTAGCTCTTTTGTTGTCCCATATTGGTTAGGGACAACAATTGAGGTAAGGCTCTTATCTATATAAGGAGGTTGTTACCTCCTTATTTAAAGTACCAATATAAAGTCAAAGACTTGTATGACAAATTTGACTTTAGTTAAATTCCTCTTTTGAGATAAGAGTTGGAGAGTTTATCTTGTGTATTTCTTTGAGGGTGCGTTGGTGTCTTAGGGAATTAAGTGAAAGGAAAAATTGTATGATTGTAAGAATTTTTCATATAGTGGATTTTCTTCTTGGTACCCGTGATTTTTCTTCGGTTTGGGAGTTTCCGCGTAAATTCTCTTGTGTTATTATTTTCTGATATTTTTGTCTATCAAATATCCTTGGGTGTGGGTTCGGGAGGTCTAAATTCCCAACAGTAAGTCCTTAGTCATAATGATCTCCCGAATGTCTGTGTAAATCAGGGATAGCAAACACTCTTTAGTGGATGATTGGTCCTTGAACCGTCGGAGGTTGCGTTACTGCTATATATTGTTAAAAGTCCTTTCAGTTGAACATATATTCTAATGCATCTAACTTATTAAAACCAAATCCTCCTGCCAAAAGAGCAGATATTTTCAATTCGTAAAAAGTTGAACCCAATTGATAAAGTAACAGAATAGCTAGTAGCACCTGATATTACTAAAAAGACATCTAGGAAGAATCCAAATCGTGAACAACTTAAGGTCACATGAATAAGAAAAGAGAATGATAATAACAATGAGGAGTACGAAGACCATATGCAGACGGATACTCATCCGGCCAACTGATACCCTTTTTCCTTCCTTCTGAAGCTCAGAAACTCGAAGGTATAACTCTTCTCTAACAGCATATTGCACCTTTTTGACATTTTCATTCAACGATTCATAGTCTAAAGCTTTAGGCGCCATACTCTGTAATTTGCCTTCTTACCAACTAAATGCTTGTTGAAGAAAGCTGAGAAATAGAAGTCAGTTCCTTTCTTGGAAGTTCTGTAGCGAAACATTAGCAAAAACAGAAAAGAAAAATAAACCATTAATACTATCAGTCATTAGCAAACTACCTAGTTGTCAAATTCCACCGACTTCACCGAATAAATCGACAATCTATACAGTTCCAAATTACAAGAACCGAAACATTTTCAATTCTGCTTTCTAGGGTATATTCTCAACGAAATACACCGAGATCAAACTCCAGAGTCAGAAGTCAATATGGAGTATTAAATCTTTACGACGAGAAGCACATAAAAAAAGGAAGAGCATGACAGCAGAAAAACTTGGGGCCTAAATTGAGAAACAAAGAATGGATTAAATTACCAACTACGGGTTATATAGCGGTAATTATGGATGATACAAAATTGCAAAAAAAGTATGGCTGCAATCGCGATAAACTGCGGTAAGGATCCGAACTGCAATCACAATATTGCATTCGCAATTGCGCAGACCACAATTTAAAATCCTGTTGTCAACTAAAACTTCCCAGCTCCAAAATGGTTTGCTCTCCCAAGAGAAGACACACTGAAACCAATGGTCGAATGACCTATAACATTATAACCCATCAACTCGTACACTACAAGAAAAGTAAGAATTAGCGATGAAAAATTGCCGACGGAAAATAAAACGTTTCGTTTAGCGACGGTTCTAACTTCTGTCGCTAAAAATAGAGAAACCGTTTTGGCAAAATTAGCAATGGACTTTAGGGACGGTAAAAGTTTTCATCAGTAATTACACTGAAATTAGGGACAGAAAATTAATATCCGTCACTAAATATGGAAGTATACAGACGGAACCATTACCGTTGATAAATAAAGCGGGATTTTAGCAATGGTATAAAATTCCCGTCGGTAAATAAAGTCAGAATTATTAGCGAAACTGAAAAAGTTTGAGTTAGCAACGGAAATTTTCCATCAGTAAATTCTTTTAAATTAGACTCACCTAAAGCTCTCTTCTCTCCCCCCAAGGTAAGTAGTAACCATCCTCCTATCACCGTCTTTCTCTCTCTAGAACATTTCTTCTCTTCACCTTGTTTACATTTCTTCAAAATTTTTCTACGAGCCTTTGTACTTTTAAATCTTTGTTCTTTGTTGCTGTTATCCTTTTAGTTGAACAAAAAACCGGTTGGTAATCTCTATGTGTTTTTGATACGAAGTCAAATTGTGTAAAGCAATGGTACTGCGTATTGCCTGTGAGATATATTTTACCATTAGAATTTTATATTCTTTTATTTGACATTTCTGTACTTACTTTTTAGCTTATGTAGATTTGTGTGAATATGACTGCCAATTGAATTAGGCTTATTACTTGTACCAGCCCTCTTTCTCAGCCTGGTGATATTCATAGCACGGTAAAATCTTTCCTTTTCCATTGAGTTTTCACTCTTAATTACATTTCAGTGATGCGTTTCAAGAGCATCAGAGCTATAGAGGCGTTAAGCAAATAGTGAAGAGATTAGAGGAGGCTGCCGTCTCTTATAGCGGCTCTAAGAGGTTAAAAAGATGGTTGGTTGTGTTCAAAGAGGTTGAGAAAATTGTAGCTAGTTCTACTGAAAGAGTGTTTTAAAAAAAATTTAATTTTATTTACCAACGGAATTTTACTTTCTTTCTGTAAAATGCTCAATATTTACCGACGGAAAGTTTAGATCCGTAGGTAAATTTACCGACAGTTTATAGCATTTACCGTTAGTAAATTCCGTCGATAAATTTACCTACAGCTATTTTAACGACGTCGTTGTCCGTCGGTAATTTCCGTCACTATTTTATATTATCAACGAAATATAAACATTTTCTGTAAGTAATTTCTTAACTTTTTCTTGTAGTGGAAATCAGAGCATACCAATTCAGAAACTTGACACAATCGAAAGTCCACAAAGTCTTAAAGAAAGAAGTGACGTCTATTCTACCAACGAACCAATAATGAAGCCTGGCTGCTAACCCAATAAAAGGTTGAAAACTTGGCAGTCAGTGGAGATGGGTACTGTGAAGGAGTCAGTCAGCTGGCCGTTACTCAAACTGGCCGTAGAAGTGGAAGATGTTTGGCAGTCTTTGTGTGAGTCACGAATCTACGGTCGAAATATGATGTCAGGAAATGGAACAACAGGAGCTACTGAAATGTGGTAAGATGGATTATATGCAAATCTTTTTTCTTCTTCTTATTTAATAGGAGAAAATGATAAACATGGAAATACAAGAATTGCGGCCGACCTTAACTGAGAGTTCTTGGTCTATATTGAGCCTGCTCTCCTTGGATTTATGGTGTTCATGTAAGCCACTCTCCAAGTCCCTGGAGTTTATTACGGCTGTGGTTGATCTGAGTCAGTTTTGTCTGTTCTGATATCTCATTCAATACAAAATCCTTGTTCCTTCACGTACCTTTTCTACAAAGAAGTTGATCAAATTTAGTTTCAAGGGTCCGGTGTGGATAAGAAGGACAAGTGAGTAATAAACAGCAGAATTCGAGCCAATAATAGCTGGAACATATCGATAGTCGAAACAAAATTTTGAAACTTTTAATCGGATAATCTAATGTCCGACGTTGGATTCAAATCTTACCACCTGTTGGCTGTGGACTGCTGTATGTAAAGTCTGAGGTGTTGAACATGGATAATAAGATAAGGCTTCAGGCGGAGCTTCCTGCTTGTCTTGCCGAGCTTCTTGCTTGTATTGAACATAAGAAGGAGGCTAACACTTGTTTAACTATTGTATTTACGTCTACCTTTCAAGAACAATTACCCGATACGAGTTTAAAATGGCCCGCCATTATGCCAAATTTCAACAATAAGTTCCATGATTACGAGGATGACAAAAATAATGGTTGTGAAAATTTTGTCTTCCAGAAAACCATGCAAAACCCTAGTTCCAACAGTTACTTATGTTGGCTGTTTGGAGCAAAGGTAAAATGCGTTGGGATCACGTCATACCAAATTTTCTTTATTAAATCAAAATATGTACGGTTTACAAAAGTGTAATGATAATTCTAAACTAATTAAAATTTAATAAGAACTCTTATTAACCTATTACCTTGAATATAATTGAGTTACATCTTCATCTTTTGATTAACTTAATTTATTCTCGGTTTCCTTTAATAACTAAAATAAACTTTGAAAAATTAAGCAACAATTTAAGTGTTTAATTTACAAGCAAGCTTATCACATATTCGACAACTTGTGATTTAGTAACGAATATACATTTTTCCTACCCTGTGTTGTAATGATAGGCGTCAACAATTGTGGCTAACTACCATAGTCAAAAAGGAAGGATGCAAAGGAGGTGGGAAATCAACAATTGTGGCTTTTGGACAACTAATTGTTAGTTGTCCAAAACCGCTCGAGGGAGGACTATAAATAGGCATCCCAAAATCTCCTATTTGTCTGTTAAATCCTCACAAAAGTGTAGAGAGTATTTCTCCTATTTTGAGAGAGTGAGAAGTTATAACTCCTAAAGTTTTATAGTGATGTTTCTTTTTCATGCCCATAGTATTTATCTTAATTTGAATAGGAGTTTTTTTTACGTAAAATTTGTGTGTTAATTCCTTCATTACTATTCTTTTCAGTCCTATTTAGCTGTGACCTTGCTCTAATCTGGTTACTTTTCAACAAGTGGTATCAGAGTGTAGTGAGAAAATTAGGACAAATTTTTTGGTGCAATCCGTTTAGAGTTTGAGTTAGCACAATAAAAGTTGGTGAATATTAAATTAATAACCACGAAAGGTGACAACTATTCATGTATTTATTTTTGAATTAAACATTCTGCAATCACGAACTATAATTAGATACGATTCATGTACTCAGTACTATTCACGTATACAGTACTGTTCATATGTATGGGTACGGAACTATTCACGTAAAATAGTGGAAGCTAAATTTTGATTTTGATACAAGCAATGACAACAAAATTTGATATTGAAAAGATCAATGAGAGTAATTTCTTATTGTGAAAGTTGAAGATGAAGGTTATCTTGAGAAAAGATAACTGTTTAGAGACCATTAGCGAAAGGCTGGCAACATTCAAAGATGATAATAAGTGGAATGAGATGAACGAAATTGCTATCGCAAATCTTTATCCGACTCTAGAAAATGGGGTGTTGTCAATCATAGAGGAGAAGAAGACGTCAAAAGAGATTTGAGATCATCTCACACAATTGTACGAGGTCAAATTACTGCACAAAAAAAAATTTCCTTAAGAGGAAACTCTATACTCTTCATATGGCAGAATATACTTCGGTGACAGAACACATCAATACCTTGAATACTCTATTCTCTCAACTCACTTTGTTGGGTTGTAAAATAGAGCCAAATGAATGTGCTAAGCTTCTACTTCAAAGTTTACTTGATTCGTATGATCAACGAATCATCAACTTAACAAATAATGTCGTTACGGATATTCTCATCTTTGATGATGTTGCTTCTGCTATCCTAGAAGAGGAAAATCATCACAAGAACAAGGAAGACAGGCAGGCAAGTTCAAAACAGGTGGAGGCCTTAACAGTGATGAGAGGGAGATCAATAAAACGAGGTCAAATTGTAAGCCCAAATCATGGTAGATCAAATCAAGAAGTGAGAAGAATTTAAAATGCTACAATTGTGGCAAGAAAGGTCACTTGAAGAAAGATTGTTGGAATTTAAAGAAACATTCCAATCCTCAAGGAAATGTGGCAAGTTGTTCCAATGATGGGGATGCTCTATGTTATGAAGCAAGAACGACAAATGAATGTAGGAAAAGATTTGCTGAAGTATGGCTTCTTAACTTAGGAGCTACATTTCACATGACCTCTCGAAAAGAATGGTTCCATCATTATAAACCTATATCTAGGAGATCTGTGTACAATTGCAATGATCATGCCTTAAGGATCGTTGGCATTGGAATTATTAACCTAAATATGTATGATGGTGCAATTTGTACTATTCAAGATATGTAGTATGTAGAGGGCTTGAAGAAGAACCTATTGTATGTAGGAAAACTGGATGATCTTGGGTGCAAGATCAATGGTGAGAATGAGATCATTAAAATAATAAAAGGAGTACTTGTACTTATGAAGGGGGAGAAGATAGCTGCAAATTTATACATGGTAAAGGGAGGGACTTGCAAAAAGCTAAAGCATCAATTGTGTTAAGTATTTCAAGTGAAAGATCAGTAATATGTGGCATCAGAAACTTGGACATATTTCTAAATAGGGAATGAAGATTTTTGCTGAGCAAAAGCTACTTCCTAGACTTACAAAAGTATCACTTTATGTGAGCATTGTGTTATAAGAAACAAAATCGATTCAAGTTTAACACATCAAATTCTATAAGCAAATCAGTTTTAGAATTGGTGCACTATGATGTATGCCAAGCAATAGTTCTATCCATAAGAGGAGCAATGTACTTTGTGTCCTTTATTGATGATTATTCTAGGAGATGTTGGGTGTATCCAATCAAGAGGAAGGCAGACGTGTTTTCAGTCTTCAAAGTTTACACAACATAGCTAGAACTTGAATATGGAAAGACAATTAAGTGTTTGAGGACAGATAATGGAGGAGAATATACTAACAATGAATTTGTACAAGCAAGAAGGCATTAAAAGTCAATTCACAATGGCATACACTCCTTAGTAGAATGGAGTGGCAGAGTGAATGAACAGAACTCTGTTAAAGAGAACCAGAGCTATGTTGACAACTACAAGCTTAAATAAGACTTTCTGGGCAGAAGTAGTAAGTACTACCTATTATGTGGTAAATCGGGCCCCATCAACTACAATTGAGTTGAAGACATCAATGGAGATGTGGACTGGTAAACTAGTTGATTATTCAAACTTCCATATATTTGGAAGTCCTATGTACATGATGTGCAATCCTCAAGAAAGTATAAAGATGGATTCAAAATCTAGGAAATGTTTATTCTTGGGGTTTGTTGATGGAGTGATGGGGAATCACCTGTGGGATCTCACTACCTATAAGGTTATCACCAGTAGGAATGTAATCTTTATAGATGAGCTACAAAAGAAAGGAGAAGATGATAGCATATCAAAGGAAGATTTAGAGACTACTATTGTTTAGGTGGAAAAGGAATCACAGATGGATTTGTCTAAAACAACACCAGAGTATGAGGTACAAGAACTAATAGAATCTGATGCTCCAGAGACTCATCGATTAAGTTGCCCAAAAAGGTGACTATATTGGCATTCAAACTATATTATGGAGGGTAATGTTGCATATTGTCTTTTAACTGAGAATGTGAAGCCATTAACTCTCTAGGCGGCAATGAATAGTTCATATGCATCTTAATAGATGGCAGCAAAAGAAATTGAAGCTCTTTATAAGAATGAGACTTAGGAGCTCGTGCCATTACCACATGGAAGAAAGCCTATTGGAAAAAAATGTTTTTAAGATTAAGCGAAATGGCAAAGATCAAGTAGAGAGATATCGTGTAAGATTGATGGTGAAAGGATATGCTCAAAAGGAAGGGATTGATTTCAATGAAATATTTTTCCTTACGGTTCGACTTACTACAGTCTGAGTAATCTTAGTAATGTGTGCTATATTTGATTTACATCTTGAATAGCTAGATGTAAAAACAACTTTTTTTCATGGAGATCTTGAAGAAAAAATTTAAATGCTCTAACTAAAAGGTTTTGAAGAAAAAGGTAAAAAGAACTTAGTTTGTAGGTTAAACAAATCTCTGTATGGTCTAAAGCAGGTACTAAGGTGTTGTTACAAGAGATTTGCTTATGTCATTATGAGCCTTGGATACAGTAGACTAAATACAGACCCTTGTGCATATCTCAAAAGGTTTGGTGAACATGATTTCATTATGTTGCTATTGTATGTAGATGACATGTTGGTCGCATGCCTCAACAAGGATCATCTCAAGGAGTTAAAGCCACAATTGGCTAGGGAATTTGATATGAAGGACATGGGAGATTCTAGGGATGTAAATTCACTAAGACATAATAATAGGAAGATTTGGCTTTCTCGAAAGAATTATTTGAAGAAAATCTTACGATGTTTCAACATAAAAGATTATAAGCCAATTTCTACCCCACTTCCTATTAATTTCAAGTTATCCTCTAAAATGAGTCCTATAATGAAAAAGATAGGATGGAGATGTCTCGAGTACTATAATCATCAACAGTAGGAAGTTTAATGTGCTATGATTTGTATAAGACCAGACATTATATAAGCAGTGAGAGTGGTTAGTCGATACATGGCGAATCCCGGTAGAGAGCATTGGAGTGTTATAAAGAAGATCCTAAGATGCATTAAAGGAAACTCAGATGTTGCATATGTTATGAAGAATCAAACTTTATTGTCAGTGGATATGTTGATTCAGATTATGCAACTGATTTTGACAAAAGCAAATCTATTACAAGCTATACGTTTAAACTTGCTGGCGGAGTTGTAAATTGGGTTTCAAAACTGTAATCAATTACTGCTACATCAACAACAGAAGAAAAATATGTAATAGCTACACAAGTCAGTAAAGAAACGATATGGTTGAAAATGCTCTTGGAAGAACTTGGGGACAAATAAGAGAAAATTTCTTTATTTTGTGACAATCAGAGTACCTTACATCTTATAAGGAATTCAACATTTCATTTAAAGACCAAACATATACAAGTAATGTATCAGTTTGTTTGTGAAAAAGTCGAAGGAGTTGTAGATATGCAAAAAATTCATATCAAAGATAACTTAGTAGATTTCATGACAAAGGCAATCAATACTGACAAGTTTATTTGTTATCGATCCTCTTACAGCCTGATAGAGACATAAGCAATATGTAAATGACAAGGAAGAAAGAATGGTGTGAAGATATGATTGATACTTAATCAAATCTTTAAGTGGTAGATTGTTGGAATGATAGGCAGTAGCGATGATCAACAAGGCTAGCATAGTCAAAAAGGAAGGATGCAAAGGAGGCTGAAAATCAACAACTACTGCTTGGATAGCTAATTGTTAGCTGTTTAAGACCACATGAGGGAGGCCTATAAATAGGCATCCCCAGTTCATTTGTATATCATCCCAAAATATCCTCTTCATCTGTTAAATGCCCACAAAAGTTTCGAGATTATTGCTCCTATTTTGAGAGAGTTAATATTTTTCCTTGTAAAATAAAGAGAGGCTGTAACTCCGAAAGTTTCATAGTGAAGTTTCTTCTTCTTGTCCATGATTTTTACCCTAATTTGTTTAGAGGTTTTTCATGTAAAATCTATGTGTTTATTCCTTCATTATTATCTCTTTTAGTCCTATTTAGCTGTGAAAATACTCTAATCCGATCACTTTTCTCAACACTTTTTTCAATTTCTTAAAACAATTAACTATATGACATTTATGTTAATCCTAAAAGATTGCCTCTGTTTGGTTCAGTCATTAATGAATTTCAATATAAGGAAAATGTTTGCTCATGAAGATCTTGTATTTAGAGATGATTTGTATTAATGAATTCTTTCACGTGGCCTACCAACTATAGTTTATAAGCCACATTCAAATTTTATTTGAAGTAAGAATTGACAATTTTCCCGAAATGCAATCAGTCAACATTACAAATTTGATTCATAGGAGGAATTAGCAATTCCTAAAATACATTCAAGTATAGAATCTACAGATACAACTTCGAACATAATTCCCCAACTTATTACCTTTTTCTTAGATTTTTTATTCTAAATAAAATTCCAATATTTAATTTATGGCTTAATGAAATCAAATATCAATATTATAACACTCTCAATCTTTATATGATTTTATACATGAAATGAGGTTATTATCAAGTGCATAATAAGCTCCTTCCTATAAAAAAGAACTCATGTATAATAAAACACATCCAAACTTAATGAAAATATGTAGTACTTTTGGTCTTTACTCTTTATAGCTGTAGATATCATTTAAACTTTAAAACTAAAGAACATAAATCTATAATAATATTTCTCTCTTTTCTATAATCATATTTCTCTTTTTTACTCTTTTTAATATATTATATTTTTTAAATGTGTTAGTGTCTAAGTTATAATCCTATATTACGATCAAAAAATTCAACTTTACATATTTATTATAGCAATTTTTATAATTATTAAATCAAGATTTTTATTTAGACCTGGTGTGTTTTATAGTTGAATAGGATTTTTATCAAGTTAATTAATTCAAACTTATCTTCATCTTTTCACACAATTTTCAGTTTTGATTGCTTGGTTTTCAACCAACTTGCTCTTCATTTTGAGTATCTTTAATAGATGTTAGCATACCTATATGGTATTCCAAAGATTAATATAACATCCTAATTTACTAAAAATAGATATTAGATTTATAATGTTGTAACCTTATTGTATGATTTGATAAATTGAATTATGTTATCATCAAACATTTTTATAAATATAAAATCCATGAATTACACCAATTCCCCATAAGCTAGAATTTATAGCAATTGGCAAGTCATTATTATTCCACAACCAGGGAAAGATGTTAGGTCCCGATTCCTCTTTCGTATTGAATAAGCATGTTTATTTTTTTGTTTAGTTTGAGGGTTTTAGTGCTTAGATTAATAAAATTAAATGGAAGGGTTTAAAAAAATAATAGAGTTTGTATGGAGTTAGAAATTGAAGGATTAAGATGTTATGGGGGTAATTTAGGAAGTCCACTA
>JAOQMP010015691.1:0-12839 GCA_027563575.1 Erythroxylum pedicellare
ATTTTAAATATTTTAGGGATTATTTCATAAATTTAAAAAATTATCCAAAATAGTATCAGATATTGACCGGTACTAGTACAGTATCATTTCAGAACTTAATTTATTACCGAATCTGGTATGGTGTTAATAACTTTGAGATAGTGTGATAGAATTGGAAAGAAAAAAGTTTCTTTAAAAATTTCAAAGATTTACGAAATATACCCGCTTAAATCTCAATTTTTGTACTAAAGAACATGCTGCCCCACGTACTTAAATGACCTGATAGACAAGGACGATATGCTGAACACACGTACCCAAACGAGCTGAGTAATAGTCATGCTCGTCCTTATTAATAAAGACGCAGAGTAACAGTCAATACCCATACGTATTAGTTATTAATAAAGATCATCTAGTTGACATTAATAGAATCGTTAATTCTTCACTTCTATCAAAATTTAAATTAATTGAGATCTAAATTCATACTTAATAGTCAAATTTTAGATCAAACAAAATTAGCATTTTGAAATAAAACTGATAAAAAGGGTAATGTAACCAGAAATAAAACAAGATTAGTAACGAAGAGATATTCTCAAATTGAAAGAATACACTTTGACGAAACCTTTGCATCGATATTACAACTTGAGTCTATCAGACTATTATTGGGTATAGCATGCATGAAAGGGTTTAAGTTTTACCAGATAGATGTAAAGAGTGCTTTTCTGAATGAGTTCATACAAGAAGTAGTGTATGTTGAAATGCCAAAAGGATTTATTGATTTAGCCCATGCAGATCACATTTTTAAGCTAAAGAAAGCTTTTTACGGTCTCAAACAAGCATCGATGGCTTGGCGAAAGACTCACACAATATCTCATCAAGCAAGGATATGAATAAGGTAGTGTTGATAAAATTTTCTTTATTAAAAATGTTAGATCTAACTTGGGAATTACTCAAATTTACGTTGATGACATTATGTTTGATTCTACTCATCCGAAGATGGTAGAACAGAGATGAGAATGGTAAAAGTGTTGATGTCAGTTAATATCGAAGCATGATGAGAAGTCTGCTGTATTTGACTGTAAGTAGGTCAGATATTTGTTATAGCGTTGATGTATGTACTTGTTATCAAGCCAATCCAAAAGAAACACATTTGACAGTTGTCAAGAGGATTATCAGGTATGTAAGCAGAACATTTGATTGTGGAATATGGTATACATTTGACTCGACATCTTATCTAGCTGGATACAATGACGTGGATTGGGCTAAAAACTTAGACGATCGGAAAAGCACTTCAGGAAGTTGTTTCTTCTTAGGAAACAATTTGATCTCTTAGTATAGAAAGAAACAGAATTCAATTTCGCTATAAACTGCAGAGGTTGAATATATTGTTCCAGGTAGTTGTTGTTCACAACTTCTTTGGATGAAACAGATGTTAGAAGATTACGGGATTGATCAGAATGTGTTGACAATCTTATGCGATAACAAGAGTTTCATAGACATCTCTAAGAATCCGGTTAAGCATTCAAGGACGAAACATATTGATATGAGGTACCACTTTATTCGAGAGCTTGTGGAAAGCAAAATAGTTACTTTGTCACATGTATCTATGGAAAAGCAGTTGGTGGATATCTTTACGAAACCTCTTGATGTACTAAGGTTTGAACTTCTTCGAGGGGCTTTGTTTTTTACATTATTGACGTGAAAAAAACGAAACATTGCGTTTTCATCCAAGGGATTTAAAATCCTTAAGTGCTATTTCTATTGTTGCCTGCGCCCCTCATCCCCTTCTCATATCTGTCAACTTCAAGCTCCCAAGCACTCACGTGGTTGCATTGAAGGTTTCTTCACTGTGGGAATAGCATTTGTGTCGAATTTAAGGAATATCACCATTAAAGCCTCATCTCTGTCGGATCTCACGCTCCCAAGCACCCACGTAATTGTGTTGAGACTTCTCTATCGTAGACTTAGCATTTGTGTGGGATCTGCGGAACTTCATTGAAGACTCATTTTTCTCTCTATAGTATTGCTCCTTTTCACTTCATGATAGCTCCATTTATTGATTTTGTTTGGGTCTCTGTTGTTTTTTCTGATAATATGGGCAAAAATAAAGAGAAAACATCCTGTTCAATGTTAGAAAAGAAAACAATAGCTCCATCACGTCGTTCAAGTCGATTATTGCTTAACTCGACACCCAGAAGGAGACTCACCAGGACTGGGTTGTCTTCGGTTACTCCCATTGATATTCCCGACACTACTTCTGTTCGTGAAAGAGTACCAGATCCAGATGATGATGTTGTTCAGGTCATATTATCCATAGTTAAAGACTCTACTTCAAATTCCGATGAGACTCTCATAGTAGTTGCTCCACTGACTGCGTCTCCTACGACTCCTCAGAAACATACAAAGGTGTAGGATTGAAAAACAGTCTAACTTCCTTGACGCATTTCTTCTGCCCATGATAGAGATACTGATAGGCTTTCATTTGATACATTAATGTAGGTGAATTGTGCAGTCTTTTGGGATAGATATTATGCTAAATTGTTGTTTTTATATTATATTTGAGTGTTAAGAGTTTTTTTTTTGGAAAAATAGAGAAAAAAAATAGCAAATTTGGAATGCACAAAACACCATACACCAACAACAAATTGAAGACTATGCATTGGGTGAAAATGCAACCAAGAAAAAGGAGGGTTCAGTCTTAGTTTTAAAATAAAAGAACCGGAGAGTAACGCAGCCAATAAGAAAAAAGAGAGAGGGCTTCCACATAAATGAGTAGCGCAAGGTAACCACACAAAAGAGAGGGCTTAGCGTTTCAAAGAACTAAAAAGAAGGCAGTTACGAAAAGGAGAGGGCCCAGCATTTGGCAAAAATAAAAAGGGTAGTAGTTCCTCATTCGGGAAAGAAGGGAGCCTCCACACCAAGACGCAACCTCCACTCCATTGGAAGAACACACGCAACCTCCAAAACAAAGACAATGCAGCCTCCAAAACAAAGAGACACGGCCACTTGAACCAGAAGACGCTGCCTCCACTTGAACCAAGAGACGCTGCCTTCAGACGAAAACAGCACAGCCACCAGACACAAACAACGCAGCCACACAAAGGAGAGGGGAGAGTAGGTTGTTCTGCATCAGTTTGGAGCCATGTTTTCATTTCTATTTGATTCCTTCATTAGTTTGTCTAGGATTTATGCTTGTGGATTGTTTGGCATGATGATTTGTGACTAGAACCTTAATTTCTCTTAAGGATTTGATGTTTTGGTGATTCTTTAACATTGAACATTGCTAGAATTCATGATTGAATATTCATATATTTGTTGATTTTCTTTGGGTTTATTTGTTTTTCCTTGGGTTTATTTGTTCTTATTTTGGATCATTGGAAGTTTTCTTGGTATAAATTCACCTTTGAAAAAAGGGGTTTTGCTAGATGATTGAAGAAATTTCAGCTAGGATTTTCTTGTGAGTTGGGAGACCCAAGAAACTTAGGAGGTGAAAATAGAAGGATTGAGTTTGGAACTTAAAAAACTCCAGTAAGAACTTAAGTAAGGGATTACTAAGTGATGTCTAGAGTGGATAGATTAATTGACCTTTAGGACAAGGGGATTAATTACTATTAAAATTCACATACAAGGTTAGGATTTTTCATTTGTGGAGGATAGCTAATTCAATATTAAGGTTGGCAAAAATATCATTCCCTAAGAGAAAGTCATTCCCCATTGAAGTTAATACTTTTAATTAATCAATTGTTGCACTCTTTTCTTAATTAGTTATTGCATAGATTTGTCATATTCATAGTTATTTTGGTTGCATTGAAGTGGGTAGTTGCTTAGAAATTCCTTTGAGTTTTTAATAATTCTTTCAATTGCCTTTAATTTCCCAAAATTTCACCCAACCTGATTTTAAATATTATTAGCTAGCATAGATTTGAGCTTTTTCATAATCCCTGTGAAAATAAATCGATTCTTACCGATTTATTACTCACTTTGATAACCGTGCACTTGTGGTTCATGAATAATCATTATAAGATAATATAATCAATTCCTAATGAGAGAAAGAAACAACAAAAATAGTGAAATATACTTAACCCGGGTCGTCGATGTCGATGTCACCTCCGAATTGGCATTAGGACGTCTAGATCTTTATGGGTCTCTCCCAAAAAAATGCTTAAGCCCCATTAATAACCCCTAACGAAGACCCCTAGTAGTGCCTCTTCATTACGCCTCCTTTTCTCTATTTACAAGGTCTTCGCTATTAGTCTTTAATTTGACAAATTAATTCTTTGTCCAAGCATACTGTTCATACCCCTCCTTTAAAAACCTACGCTCCTCCTTTTAGCATGAATGATAGCATTGCATTAAATGCAAATGCTGAAACACAAATGTCCTTGCAGAGGTCATCCGTATTTTATCTCCTGGTTACTCTTCCTGCATTACATTTTGGCGTGCTCCCCATCTGTTAAGCTGTTGGTTATGCATCTATGTTTCATTCCCTTAGTTGTGTCATTTTCTTCTATCCTGGATTGCTCCTTCATGTCGCTCTACCAATTAGTCCAAATGCTTTCCGTTAAATTTGAACTCACATTCTTGCATAAGACATGCATAGTAGTGACCAACTTTAAATCTTCTTTGTATTTTTTTCCTTCTTGTCTTTTAATTTTCGTCTTCTTCCTCTATAAAGACAAGTGAAATACTCTTAACCCAGAAATAATGAAATACACTTAACCCAGGTTGTCGATGTTGATGTCACCTTCGAACTAGCGTCGGGATGTCTAGCCCTTTATGGGTCTATCCCAAAAAAATGCTTCATCCCCATTAATAACCTTATCGAAGACCCCTAGCAGTGGCTCTTCACTGCGCCTCCTTTTATCTATTTGCAAGCTCTCTATATTTTTCTCTGATTTGACAAATTAATTCTTTGTCCAAGCATATTGTTCACACCCCTCCTTGAAAAACCTACACTCCTCCTTTTAGCTAAAACACAGACGTCCTTACAGACATCATTTGCATTTAATCTCCTGGTTACTCCTCCTACATTGTGTTTTGGAATGCTTCCCATTTGCTGAGTTGCTGGTTATACGTCTCCATTTCATTCCTTTAGCTGTGTTGTTCTCTTCTAGCATGGACTGCTCCTTCATGTTGCTCTACCAATTAATCCAGATGCCTTTCATTAAATTTGAACTTACATTCTTGCATGAGACATGCACAACCATGACCAACTTTAAATCTTCTTTGTATTTTTTCCCCTTCTTATCTTTTAATTTTCTTCTTCTTGCTCCATAAAAACAAGTGAATAAATCTTCAAAAAATGGCCAAAATGTTGAGCTTTTAACTTACTTTAACTTCTTTGCTTCCGAATTGTACCTAAAATTACATATGAGTCAAAGTATCTTAAACAATTTCATGTCAATAATCGATAAGTGTTATGGAATAATTCCTAATCAATTAAGCACCTATCAATAATAAAATAAGAGGAATAAATGGAGAAGTAGCATAACACATAAAAGGAAAAGCATTATTGCACATTAAAAAAAGGATAGACCTATAAGAAGAGTAAAAGTCAAGTTACTTGCATTAAATATTTATAGAATGCGGATTACAATTCTTAAATATATTTCTAAATCACATGTTAAGTTTCATTTAAGAACGAGTAATTCCTTGTCGATCAATGTACACTAAGAAAACAATTAACAAAAAATTACTATAAGTTTCACTGAAACTATGGTCATAATACTAAAGAGTGTAAAAATCTTAAATTCACAATTAGTGAACTTTTACATCAGGGACATTTAGAACAATTTTTTTTGAAAATTTAAAAATTTCATTAACTTTCAAAATTAATAGTTAATTAACCATTTACATCATTATAACTCTTACAATAGTGACATAGTTGTTTCATCATTATACAACATCTTTTAACTAATTTTGGCATTGTTTAATCAAATTCTACTTTCCAATACTTTCTCACTTCAGTGTTGTTTTGTGCTACATTAGTCCTATCTAATAGCTTGTCTGGGTAGTCTCCATCTTCGAATCAAATATAAAGAGTAGGTTCTATTCATATTGTGAATTAGGATTTAGTCTCCAGATTTATTCATGATTGCATGAATCAGATTCTCCTCTTGATTCTCCCCTTTCCCAAATATATAATGATTCCTCTTTATCTACAAGGCATACACAGTGTTGCTCAGTGCCAATTTAAAGATTATCCAATTGGGACTTTTTCTATTATAATTCCTATAGTACCAAGAAAGTGTTTCCTTCAATTTTCGATTCTCCAGTTGCATGACCCCTAATTCTATAATCCTTCTCGTAATCAATCTTGAATAGTTGCATCCAAAATAGATATGATTCATCATCTCTAATTCCTCCTTATAGAGGACATATTTTTTTTCCAAAATATTCATATATTTGCATAATCTATCCCTATTGTTGAGTTTACCCTTAATGAGGAGCCAAATTGTGGTTGAGATGCATGGACAAGCATGCTCGTACCAAATAAGGTTAGACCATGACACTTGAGTTGAGTTTCTACTTAGTAATTTCCTACACATTTTATTTATGAATTTGCCTAATTGATAATGCTTCCATAATATATGGTCCTCAATTTGAGAATGTAATCTTATAAGTAAATAGGTAGCATAAACTGATCTGGAAATGTTTTGGTTATGGAGTGAGATTGCCATATGTTTTGTGGTTTTTTCATTCACATTAATCATCAAGGTACTCATTCCTAAACCTTTGATAATGTTCTTAGGGTTGACCAATTATCATACTAGAATGAGGCAAAGGATTCATTCCATGTTTTATATAGGAAGTCCCATTTGTGATGTTGATTAAGTGTTATTATATCCTTCAGGGTCTAGGATCACTCTGATATGAATTTGCATTCCCAAATGTTGCCCTGGTTGTCATATTACCCATCTTGTCCATAATGAGCCTTTGTTTGTTATTAGCCTCTATAGCCTTTTTATCATTTAAAATTGATTACAAACCCTTAAGATAAGATTCCTAATCCCCCTTCCTTTATAGTCTTGCTAGCCTCCTCACATATAACTTTGATTAGTGAGTTGCCAACTACTTTACCATGCTAGATGAATCTGTTCAAAACTTTATTTATAACCTTGATCAATTCCTTAAGGAACTACAGTTGTGATGCCCGATAAACATATAAATTACTTAGAAATTATTTCACCAATTAGATTTTTCCTGCCATTGACAATAATATGATTTTCTAGTTTGCCAATCTTCCTTGTATCCTTTCCAATAGTGGTCTGAAATGTGAGAAAGGGGGTCTTTTGTGTTTAAAGGAATTCCTAGGTAGGTGATGAGTGACCTGCTCCATTTCAGTCTAGTTAAGGAGGTAAAGGAGTTAACTTGTGTCTTTACTCCACCTCAGATTAGGACTTGACTTTTTTTTTTCTTATTTGTTAATAATCCAAATAGTTCCTTGAAGGACTCTAAGGCTCCCATTAATGTTGAGTTCGAATTAGTTTAAACTTTGGTGAATAATAATTGGATTTCTGCCAAAGATAATGTAACTTTCTATAGGGATTTGCATTTGAAATGAAGATTAATTTTTTCTTTATGTTGTGATCATCCTTATTAGAACCTTTGTAGCAAGTGTGGAGAGGTAAAGGAATAAAGGATCCCTTTGCCTCAGCCCTTTTAGACCTAAAATCAGTCTTGTAGGTTTCCAATTGACCAAGATCTCATATAATACAATAGTAACACAATGACTTATCCAATTAATGAAGGGTTCAAGAAATACAAAGGCATGTAAGGTATTTAATAGGAAAGCTCAATCTAGGGAGTCAAATGCTTTCTTAAAATCCACCTTTATAACACAATTTCTAGTTGTTTTCCTTCTGTTATACCCACTGAACAACTCATGTACTAGGAGAATATTATCTCCAATAGATCTTCCTTTTATAAAGGCTCATTGAGAGCTATTAGCTATTTGTTTAATGACTGGATTTAATCAATTAGTAATCATTTTAGCTATAATATTGCAAGTCATATTACAACAAGATATATTCCTATAGTCTTTTATAGAGTTTTGATAAGTCACCTTAGGTATTAGATAGATAAAATTCTAATCAAGCTTTTTCAACATCTTACCCATCCCAAAAAACTCAAGTACAACTTCTATGACTATAGTTTTAGTTTGGTCCTAAGTTTGTTAAAAGAAGTAAGCATTGTAACCATTTGCTCCTGGGGTTTTATGTGGGTTCAAGGAGAAACGGAATATTTCCACATCATCTGCCTCGATTGGATAAGTTAAGCTCTCTATTAGCTCATTGTAAATTTGGCAGTTGACTATATTCCTCATATCCTCTATGTTAGAAGACGCTTTTGATCTAGTGCCTAAAGTGTTATAGAAGAATTTATAGGCCTTTCCTTACAGCTCCTCTCTGTTGTTGAGAACTATATCATTCTAATCCTTTCATGAGGTTATTATGTTTATATCTCTCCTTTCTAATATGTTGTATAATAGAATTTTGTACTTCTATCTTCATCCCTTAACCAAATCGCCCTAGCCTTTTGCCTTAGTAGTGAATCATTAATCTCTAACATTCTTGTGTAGTGATCTAAGGCAGAATTTTACCTATTTTTAAGTTGATCACTTTTTAGGTCCTTGTATAACTCTTCTTGAATTCTGGCTAGTTTCTCTTTTGCCTCAATAACTACCTTCTGAGTGCTATTCTCTGTGGATTCTTTGATCAACTACAACTTCCTTATGGACTTACACATCTTGGTACTTGTTATGCTATCATTAACTGCATTGGACATAGCATTTCTAAAACAATAAGAAAATTATTAAATCTAAAAGTTAAACACTTTCTTTGCTGACATAATATATTATGAATGAAAATTTGACTATGGTCAGATAAACAATTACAATAAAAGAGGATTTACTTTAAGGAAGTTTTATAATAAAGCCTCATTAATATTACCATGTCTAATAGGCTTAGAGATGTCCTCCCTTCCATCATCAGCCCAAACCACAGTGCCTTCATTAGGAATCATCGTATAGGGGATAATATGTTATTGGCTCAAGAGGTCTTCAAGAAATACCATCTTGCCAATAACCATAGGGGATGTGCTTTCAAGGTGGACTTATAAAAGCATATGACTCAATCCATTAGGATTTCTTACTAAATGTGCTCGTAGCTGTAGGTTGTCCACCCCCCCCCAATTCATTGGTTGGACAAGAGAATGTATTACATCCCCTACTTATGAGGTCTTGATCAATAGGTCTCCCTCAAACTTCTTCTCAGGGAAATCAGGCCTAAGACAAGGGGATCCTTTATCCCTTTTATTTTTTATTCTCTGTATGGAGGCTTTCTCTAGGAGTCTTAATGCTTGTATAGGTGACATTAGTTCTTTTGCTTATCACTAAAGATGTAAAGCCCTCAAACTTACCCATCTTTTGTTTGCTGATGATCTCCTTATGTTCTGCCATGGTGATTTGGCTTCGATTTATACTTTACTTGATTGCTTAAGAATCTTTTCCAACTTTTCTGGTATGGTAATGAACCTCTCTAAGAGTGAATTCTTTGTGTCTCCAGAGATGGAGCAAATAGCCCAACAAATAGAAAACTTGTCTAATCTTAAAAGAGGTCAGCTTCCCATTCGTTACCTGGGAGTTCCTCTTTTGACAGGTAGGTTGGGAATTTTTTATGGTCCGAAAAGGTGGATTCAAAAGCCCAGCTTAAGGAAAAATGGAATGATATTTGTAGATTAAAAAAAGAGGGAGCTCTAGGTTTTAAACACTTGTCTACATGGAACACTGTGTTACTAGGGAAACGAATTTGGTTTCTGTTTCATGATAAGGAAGCTTTGTGGGTAAAGTGGGTGCACACTATTATACTCAAGAGGAAAAACTTCTAGAATACCTCTCCTAACAACTGTTGTTTATGAAGTTGGAGGAAGATTTTGTATGTGAGGGATCAACTTAGGAATCAATTCAGATTTAGAATTGGAAATGGAATTTCTATTTCCTTAAGGCTAGATCCTTGGCGTCGGACGTAATAAGAAACAATGGTTGGTGTTGGCAGGAGTTAAAAGTGGGAAATCTTAGTAATCTTGAACCTCTACCTTACCCACACTCCCCACACCCCCCGATGATTTAAGAGAGGATAATTTAAGGGAGGATAATTTAGAATGGTTAGCTTGTTCTACAAAGCAATATACAAATGCTTATACTTATACCTTCTTGAGACCTCCACTTTAAATGGTCCCTTAGTATAAAATTGTATGGCATAAAAAGCATAGCTCAAGGTTCTCTTTCATTTTATGGTTAGCCTTTCTGAATAAAATACAAACAAGGGACAAATTACTTTATCTTCATACTCCTAATTGGTGTTCCTTGTGTGTAGCTGACTTGGAGACTATTAAATACTTATTCTTTGAATGCCCTTTTTCTAAAACTGTGTGGCTCAAAAGCCTCAGCCACTTCCAAATCCACTTACCCCATCTTACAAGTCTTCAATCCATTTTATTAGGGTTCACCCAGCCAACGTCCACCAAAACCTGTGACATAAATTCCTTACTCACTATTCTTTTTGTTAATGTGTATAACCTGTGGGC
The DNA here is from genome assembly GCA_027563575.1 of Erythroxylum pedicellare. Taxonomy (NCBI): domain Eukaryota; kingdom Viridiplantae; phylum Streptophyta; class Magnoliopsida; order Malpighiales; family Erythroxylaceae; genus Erythroxylum; species Erythroxylum pedicellare. Next base: position 10,564 of record JAOQMP010015691.1, read on the forward strand.
TAAAAGAAACAATCGAACCTTTAAAGATGAAGCTGTGGATGAAGGGAATCTCTCCATGCGAGTGATCTTTTAAGTTATGGGGAACCTCAACTCAGACACTGAGAGAAGGTAAAACTGCCTGTGTTTCAATTTTTTTCTAACGATTTATTTGTAAATGATGCAATCAGGTGCAAGTTTAGGCCAAGAAGGGCAACCCAGCCCGTGCTTACCTATACATGAAGGGCAAACCATACACTCTATCAAAGTTTGATAATGGATCTAGGCCATTGACATTATAAAGGGAATAAAGAAATCAAGCTCTCTTCAGACAGCAGAGTGAAACCAGCTTCAGGGCACTTATTGTTCAAAATAGCAAGAAAATATGACATGGTGGGCAATAGACAAGGAAATTCCCATAATCAGATCAAAGAACTATACCTATGGATGGAAGGAAATACCCCGAAAGCTCTGATTAATATAGGTATAAGAGTGATGGCAATCCGAAGTTCATCACCCTCCCCAACCTATGAAGATTTTGGAATAGGTTATTAGATTGTATGACAGAATTGCAGTTGGAATTGTTAGTCTAATTGTGTTTCTGCTTAGATTGGCAAACCTTAAAAGGTTTGTGGTAAAAAGTTATCTAGTATAGGATTTTCTGGTTAATGTTAGGAATTAGGATGGAAGATTTGCCAAAGGTTCTTTTGGATTCCTTTTGTTAGTCTAGAGATTCAAATATTGGAATCTCAAGCTTTGTACATAACCTCTTATTATTTGTATAAAGTTTTCTGATTTACCAAAAAAAATTACCATGTCTAGTTTCTTCTTTATCATTTATTACCCTTATTTTTAATTATTCCATATAAATAATTGACCCCTAATATTCAAATCTATGACTTGGATTTGATTTATACAATCCCCTAACTCATCTATATGATTCCTTGGGCAAATGGTTCCCCCTTCTACTTCATTGGCATATATCATAAAATTAAAGTCTCTAATAACTACCCAAGATTCCCTTATTCCATTTCTAAGTCTAATCAAGCTATTCCATAAATATTCTCTTTGAAATCTATGATTAAAAGTATAAATGATTGAGGCCTAGAAACTTATATTAGTGCTCTTTCTCTTAACTTCAAGATGGATAAATTGTTACTACATTAGAATTTGTTAAGCTTCTACCTCCTTTGTGTCAAATGTTACTAGGATTTTACCATTATAATGACAATTGTGATTAGTAAGGAAACTCTTATTTTCTTTTAAAAAAGAGGCTTAGTGTTATTGTTCTCCTTTATTCTTGTTTTTAGGAGACTAATCAAAAACGGTTTGGATTCCTAAATGCAATCAACTACCATTCTTTTCTTATTAGGGCAATTAAGCACTCTGATGTTCCACATTTATAGAGGCATTAGATTTAGGAGGTTGAACACTTCTTCTTCCTCTTAGAAATTTTCCTTGTCACCCTCTTAGAGCTGGAATGTAAGTTAATATCCTCCAATGCTTCTTCTTAGACTAATGCTTCCTGAGGTAATGATTTAGAGGAATTGTTTATTTCCTTTTGATGGGACCTTCAAGTGTTCTTAGGATGACTACTCTGTTTATGTCTCCCTCAGAAATTTCCTTAGTTTGCTTAATTATTACATGTATTCTTTCCTTGTATGTAGATCCTTTTGATGCTTCCTCAACTTCCAAACTTTCCTAACATGTGTTAGGGATTAAGTCATCTTTTCCCACTTCATATGAAAGATTCAATTCATTGAATTCCCCTATCTTGAACTACCTCCCAATAGGCACCTAGGATTGGTTTAGCTTTAAGCTTCCAGGTTTCTAGTTGTATGTGACTATTAGCTAGTCTTCAAATAGGTTTCGCCTCTCATCCATTCTCATTATAGGTATTACCTATGGTATCTTCTTAGATGCCTCCACCAAAATACAAATTTTGGTCAAGGTAACTTTTTTAGTGCTATAGTGGTCACATCTAAGGAAAGAGGATTCCTAGTAAAGCTTCTTAAGTGGCCCAACCCCTTGGTAGTCTAGTTCTCTAGACACATACCTAAATATGGATATGTATATATATATTAGGTCTTCAATTTTGATGTCTGTTGATCGGTGTGTGGTTGAGTCTTTGAATCACTCCCTTAGAAACCAAATCAAAAATTTAATTCTAAGGATTGCAATATAGAGTGCAACCCTGGGTCGTCTCACTTAATCGAAACCTAGAGAAAATGATCTAAGCTAGCCTAATTGTCATGAAATGCAAACTAAATTAGTTAAGAGTGGGGTTTTGGATTGTTTTG
>JAOQMP010015725.1:0-12838 GCA_027563575.1 Erythroxylum pedicellare
TTTCCTCATCTGTTGATATAAAACATGAAATATTTTGACTTTTCAAATCTTCTAAATTAATCTTATAGAGATTGTTTTGTCTTTTGACAGAAAAGAATATGGAACCGTTCTTGTTTTTAACTACATAAAATTTTTGATTAAAGGATACTTCAAATCCAGAATCACATAATTGACTTATACTAATCAGATTATACTTTAAACCTTCAACTGGCAGAACATTATCTACAAACGCAAATGAAGCTTTACGAATTTTGCTGATTCCAACTATTTGCCCTGCTGGTTGTCTCCAAAAGTTACTGATCCTCCTTACTTATTTTGGATGTCTAGGAATATAGACCTTCTTTCCGTCATGTGTCGCGAGCATCCACTGTCCAAGTACCATTAGTGTTGGTTGCTTTTTCCAGGAAGGGAGATCTGCAATATGTATTTTTTGGGGTCCTTTAGGGTTAGTCTCATAATTATTCCTTGAATAATAATAAGTGGATTGTTTCTTTTGCTTCCTATTAGGAACAATACTCTTATTATAATGAACACTACTATTAGTAAACCCTAAACCACTCTTATCATTTGGATGTCTATATTTTCCAATCATATCATTCATCTTTTTTGTACTTTCAGTAAATGATAATATTTCTACTGAAAGACTATTAATCTTTTGTTTCAATTAACTAATTCCTTCAGATCTATCTGTAGTTACTTTCTTTTTCATATCATCTACTTATTTCTTAAGGTAGACGTTTTCTTTTTCCAACAGTTCTATGTTCTTCACGTTTTCAGCAAAGTTTCTTTTTAAAGCCTTATATTGCTTTAATATAGCATATGAATCTTCTAAGAATTTTAAATATGCTTCCTACAGTTCATTAGAATTAGAAGTTACCTGATCGTCGCATTCCTTCTTAGCTACTAAGCATATATTTACTTGTACAGATGCTTCTGAGTTGGAATCAAATTCACTGACATCATCATTCTTAATTTCTTCAATCTTTAATGCTTTTGAAGATGTAATTCTACTTCTCTAGTTCTTTTGATTCTTATGACCAACCTTTAATGCTATAGATTTATCTCTTCTAGGTTTATCTTCTTCATCAAGCTCTACTTCATGTATCTTCAAAGAACCAAGCAATTCATCTAGCTTTAACACGCTTAAGTTTTTGGCTTCTTGTATTGCTGTAACTTTAAGTCTCCATCTTTTAGGAAGACTCCTGAGAATCTTTATGACGGGATCTTGATTATCGTAGATTCTCCCAGGAGCTTTAAGTCCATTAACGATATATTGAAATTGTCCAAACATCTGATCAATAGACTCATCCTCTTTCATCTTGAACAACTCATACTGATGCATAAGAATGCTGATCTTGGACTCTTTCACTTAATTTGTGCCTTCATGTGTGATGGATAATGTGTCTCACATTTCCATTGCATTTTCACATCTATAAATCTTATTATATTCACTTCTGCTTAGGGCACAACTCAGAAAGAACCTGGCCTTTGAATTTAATTGAAATTGAGCTTTCTGATCGACTGACCATCTGTCACGGGAAATGATCATGCCTTCATCGTCTGTTGGTGTGTATGGTTCATTCTCGATGATGTCCCAATGGTCAATATATGTAGATTCTATAAAGAGCCGCATCCTATCCTTCCAATAATGATAATCCTCATCATTAAATGCAGGAGGTCTTATGACCCAGGCACCTTCAGGTATAAAAACATGTGATTCAACCATGGATCTTTGTCCTTACTTTATAAAGGTGGTTCTTGGAAACCGAGCTCTGATAAAAACTGAAGTAAATCACTTGTTAATATAGGAATCACGTAAAGTCTACAAAATACATAAGAATGGGGGTTGAATTGCGTAATCTTTTCAAAATTGTTCATCTTTTGAGATTTCTTGAATATCTTTACAACTATCAGATGAATATCAAAAATACATTACTAAGAATTGATAAGTATTGAAATCACAAGTAACTTTATCTACTTATCTAACAATAAGAAAATTAAAGTATGAGAGTTAGAGAATAGATGCCGCGATTTTATACTGATTCACCCTAAACCTTGGGTTACGTCCAGTCCTCAGAGTTTGTCTGAGATTTCACTATACTTCACAACTTTTACAAGTATTTTTTCTTCCTTTCAAGAGTCTCTTCAGGTCTCTTTGACAAAGTATTATTTTTGCTATCTTAGCCTCTCCAGGCTATAACCTTTTCTTTCTCTCTAAGAAAGATATCTTGAGCTTTACGTTACAATAGGATTCGCTCTCTTGTTTCACACTTTGAATAGATAATTTTTTCTAAGTATTGTATAATAACAATTTTTCTCTCTTATAAGCAAAAAGTATTTTATTCTTTGACTAGGACTAGTATTTATAGCCTAAGTCTCCACTTTCTTCTTGAAAACTGCTTCTTGAATCTTCAAGAATCTGTTATTTAGTTGAGTTCTGTAACTAACTCTAACTAATTAACTATCTGACGTTCTAAAGTATGTTCCTTTTTGTATCGTCTAATATTGTCGCTTTTTCTGTTGTTTGTGCTTCGTCTGTTGTTTACGCTTTGTCTGTTGTTTGCGCTTTGTCTGTTATTTGCGTTTCGTCTATTATTTGCGCTTTGTTTTTTTATTTCCGCTTCGTCTGTTGTTTGCGCTTCATCTGTTGTTTGCACTTCGTATGTTATTTGAGCTTCGTCTATTGTTTGTGCTTCGTCTGTTGTTTGCACTTCGTCTGTGATGACGTGTATCGTCTGTGGTGACGTGCATTGTCTGTTGCTGACGTATTGTCTGGGATGACTAAGTGTTATATTTTTCTGCACATTTAATAAACTTATCAAAATAGTTCACACATTTCTAAGATTATTATTATTTGATTGTCACCAAAATTAATAGAAGTGAAGTCTACTTGACTTAACATATATATCAGTATGTATTAGGTCTAAAAATCCATTAGCTCATTCACCCTTTCCCTTAAAGAGTAACTTAACCATCTCGCCTAATAAGTAAGATTTGTATGCATCATATGATTCATAATCAAATGACCCTAAACTACCACATTGTGTAGTTTAGTCATATGTCTCTCACTTATATGGCCAAGGCGACAATGCCATATGTAAGACAATTTCACATTATCTCGTTTTATTCTTTTGTTATTATTGATATTTAGAACTATATTAGACATAGCCAATATGTATATATCATTGAACAATGTTCCCAAAGCATATAACATTCCATTCAAATAAATTGAACAACCATTGTTACTGAAATTTAAATGGAATCCAGCTTTATTAAGACTAGAAATAGGCATTACATTTTTAGTCAAAGCAGGTACATAAAAACAATTTTCCAATTCTAATACAAGCCCACTAGGGAGCGTCAATACATATGTGCCCACAACTAATGCTGCAACTCTTGCTTCATTCCCCACTCACAGGTCTAACTCTCCCTTATTGAGTTATCTATTATTCCTGAGGCCCTACATGTTAGTACAGATGTCTAATCCATAACCGGTATCTAATACCCATATGTTGTTATTAGAAATAGAATGAATATCAATAACATAAATACCTGAAGTAGATGGGGCATCAGATGCCTTCTTCTTCTTCATGGACTCCAGATAGGCCTTACAGTTTCTTTTCTAGTGGTCATCCTTGCCACAGTAGAAACAAGTTCCCTTCGGGGTAGTCTTCTTTCCTTTCTTCACATCTCCCTTAGGCCCTGCGAACTTCTTCTTCTTTTGGCTCTTTTTCTTCAAACTAAAAGAGTCCATCAATATCACAACCTTATCCTTGCGAACAGATGGCTAAACTGCCTTAAGTATGTTGACCAGTTCGAGAATTGTGCTGGGTATGTTGTTCATCAGATAGTTAAGCACAAATTGTGAGTAACTATCGGTTAAACCCGTTAAAATTAAGTCAATACTTAATTCATGATCTAAAAGAAAACCCAAGGAGGCCAACTGCTTGATGTGGCTATTCATCTTCAGTGCGTACTACACTGGAGATGTCCTCTCAACCATCTTGGAGCGGAAGAGCAATCGCGAACTCTCAAATCTTTCTGACCTTGCTTGCTCATAGAAGAGCTCCCTAAGATGATAAACTATAATATGAGCATCCATAGCTTTGTGCTGCTTTTATAGCTCCAATGATATGGTGGCTAGCATAATACAACTAGCCATCTTGCTATCATCGAGATGCTTCCTATATGCCCTCCGATCATCATCAGAAGTATCAATTGCAGGGTGATCAGGAAGTGTTTCTTCTAAGATATAACTAAGCTTCTCGGACTTAAGAATTATTATCAAGTTCCTGAGCCAGTCAAGGAAGTTTGGTCTAGTCAACTTGTTAGCTTCCATCAATGATCTTAGATTCACACTAGTACCTATAGTGTTGATACGGGTAATAACAACCTTTCGTTAAAGAGAGAAAAATTAGAATGTACTTAAATGCATGTCTATAAGGACTTTAATAACATGCATTATGACTCCCACTATTTTCACAAATTTATAACCCTCAATATAAATCTGAGAGAACTCGTAGAGAAATTCTCCTAGTGGGTCGATATCCAATATCCTTAAGAATGACCTTGGGTTTGCTCAACAAGTCACCTTAGTTCAACCGGCAAGTATCGATCATACCAATTGCAACTCCAATGCAATTATTGAATCTAGTGCTACTAACTGTTGATGTGTGCACACTCTTTAGGCTATCAACTCATGACATATGTTCATCTAATGTACACTACCCAACTTCATCTCTGTTTATGTTGATCTTGGGTTTACCTAACAAACTAACGCTTCTAGTTAAAATCGACCTATTAATCTGGAAATCCTATCCATGGTTTGAACATATCTATGTAAAGCAGGCTTGGGTTACCCAATAACCCTAACTTTAAACGGACTCCGGTTCTCGTCATATTAAAGGAAGGCATTAGTTTTAATATTCTAAGTGAGGGGTTTGACTAAGGTCTCATCTAACTTAGATGGCCTTATACATATAACTCATATATATATATAGATACTATAACTATATTGCATGATATGGACTACCCAATCACATTGGGCCTAAGCCCATAACCATCTATCATGCAAGCCCACACATTCTCCTAACCATGCATTCCCTAATGCATATATGTAAACACATCATTTTAGTTATGACATCTTATGGACCCTAACATGAAAGGCCCAATCCAACACTTGGATCTAAGCTCTATCCAACACTTACATTTACTATCTTCCTTTTACTAACTTGGCTAAAATTACTATTGTATGTTATTTTATTTGGAATTAATATTAATCTAATTAATGTGAATGCCTAATTACAGAAATTAATTCATAATTAATTTACCTTAAAATAATTATTTGATGTCCAAAATTAAAAAACTTACTAAAAAATCTATTGCTCTACTAAAATTAATTTCTATAATTTCCAAAAATTTCCAGAATATTAAATCATCATTTCAAGCATCTCTAGGTCGTTTTATGATGATCAAAATAATTTAGGAATCACCTAAAAATTATTATGATTATTGAAACATCGATAAGATACCAAAAACGACAAATATAACTTCTAAAATTTTTTCTGGAAATCAAATTTTGAGCAAAATCATTTAGCCATGCAACAAACATCAAATTAACACATTTTTATTACATAAAAATATTTTTAAAGTTCTAGAGCCAAACTATAAACGTACAAAAACATCAAATAAAATAGATCCTACAATTTTTGGAAAACTGTCCAGATCTAGAAAATTGTTTGATAAAATTATTAAAATATTTTTAATAATTATACAAAAAATATAGAGGTATAAACATATCCAAAATATGTTCGCATAATTTGTACAGAATCAAATTCCACGAAAATCATTTGTAACCTCATCAGTTTAACCAATAGACTTCACATGCCCAACAGAAAGATAGATTTCATGTATGTTCTCGTAAATTCGAAATTAAATATTTTAATCACATTAAAAATATTTTCAATCACACTAAATCATTCATGTGCCTGTTATGAATAGATTGGTGAAAGAAATCATGAAAACATTTTTCTATAATTAAGTTCAAACAAAACATTACAGGACTCTAAGTTGCACAACCAGGAAAACAGTTTTCACATGTCATGTATTCTACATCTAACAAGGTACAAGATGGCTCTGATACCACTGTAAGGTTCCGATCATGCTTCTCATACATAATATATATCAAATATATGCAGCAGAAAATAAAATGGACACTCAAAAACTAGATCTACTCATGCATAAAGATATAGAAAACAAATACATGAAATGTAAGATGTTTACATATCTATCTGACGATCTCCTTCATTCTTTAATCTTCTCAGCGTTGGATTGTCGTAAACCATAACGGTCAACGTAGACTGTCTCTAATGAAAGTCCACATGAAGATAAAAGGATGAAACCTTACTAGGAGATGACTAGAGTTTTTTTTGTTTGGGCTAGCAAAGATACGAACTCTTATGAGTGTTAGAGAGAAAAGGAGGGTGTGTGTAAGAAAGAAACTTTTTTTTTCTTTACTTGTGTCTTACACAAAATGCTCAAAAATCATCTCTATTTTCTACACCATTTGACCTTCTATAACCCCCATCACTAATGGAGAGTTATGAGAAGTTAATGGTCATGAATAGCATTATGGAAGTTATGAGAAGTTAATGACCATGACTAGCATGCATTAACAGAAGTTTGGGAAGTTAATGGCCAAATTGGCAGCCAACTACACTTGTTGCTAATCCAATCTATGCAACGTTTTCTACCATGATCCTAGAACATTCTCTCATATCTTGAATCACTATTTAAGACCATTTTACTCATCCTTTGGATCTCCTATATGTGTGACCCATTAGGTTCCCGATTATGTTGGCCACTTGAATTAACATTTAATTCAAGTAAGTCAAGAGTGGTATCTAGCAACATGTCATGACCCCCAATTGACTTGAAAGTCAGTGGTTTGACTACAAACCCCTTCATACACGATGTTGCCATGAAATTTGTCCTTTCACCAACTACACCCCACTTTATTAAGAGTATGGTCAAAGTGTCAACTCTTATTAGACTGATTATGTCACATCTAGACCAAGTAATATTAGATCTTATCCTGAGGATCTCACTACTCTATGTATCAATGAAGACTCTCTTTATGACACATATATGCTCTGGCCAGAGATTCCCAAGTAATAACCCTGACAAGAGGCTGTGGGTATCATCTCCTTCTATCAGGAGTGGTGAATCCTTTATTAACTATTCAATTACCTCTGTTACCTTAAGTTGTACCCAATCACCACCCTATGTGTAACCACTGAAAGGCACCGATGAATGGAGTTAAAGCACAGGTTCAGTATCCGAGATATCCTTGAGCACCTCAAGTAAAAGTATACTTGCACTATTGCTATAATGAGACCATCATTGACATTGGAATAGCATATCTATATGATTTTCTCTTAGTAGGTCAATCCAATGTACTTATTACCCTTAGTAAGCATCCATATGTTAACTCTAAACAACTCATGTCTACAGCTTATGAGATTTACTACTTAATCCAAGCAAGGAGTATAACATGTACTAGTATATCCAGATTAATGATATCCTATCTCATTAATCCTATGACTAGGGAAAGTTTAGATTCGAACATAATTACACATTATAAGAATCTCATTATTATGATCTCATCATGATTTCCCGCATGCTATGTTTTGTATCAAGGACTTCATTAAATCGATTTAAGATCAACATCAAATTTATAAATGTACAAACATTGAAATAATGAAAAATGCCTTTATTAATCACAATTATTTGTACAATAAGTGCTAAAGGTGATTACCTTTAGAGCACTTCTCTAACATATACATATGGGTAGTTAGGATTCCTTTGTGCCGGAAAGCTTGCAAAAACATTCACTTGTTTTGTAGATATACCCTACAAATTTGGACACATATCAGTGGCATATCCGGCTATTGTGCAAATTCCACATACCTTGACTTGTTGAGCATTACTTGCAGACATTTGCCTTACCAAAGATGTTAACCTAACTATTTGCTATTCCAATGTAGCAGTACTAACTTCATTAACCTTTAATGGTCGAGGTTCCTCTCAAATACTGAATTGTTGGGGGTTAGTAGCCATATTAGAAATGAGATTTCTTGCTTAAATATATGTCCATTTGAAAGCATAAAACGGCCAGCTGATTTGATGATATGGGCACCTCTTGAAACACTCTCAATACTCATATAATATTTCACCATGATTTTGTCAAATTGTAAGATCTCCTTCTAAATATTTATAGCTTGAGACTCAGGAAAGTATTTTCTAGAGAAAGTCTCTACATCTCATTCCAAGTCGTAAATGATCTAGAGAGCAAGTAATAAAGCCAATCCTTAGCAATGTCTCTCAACAAGAATGGAAATGTCCTAAACTTAATTTGCTCTTATTATACCCCGGCTAACTTCATACTAGAACAAACCATATGGAATCCCTTAAGATGCTTATATGGATCTTCACTTAGCATACCATAAAAAAAGGCAATAGACGAATTAGGCCAGATTTAAGCTCAAAAGCAACATCAATAATAGGAAAATCAATTAGGCTAGATTGTGATTTTTTACTTTTGTCACGATTATGGCCCTAGGTTATTTCCCGAGTCTTATCCAAATCTCTTCCAATTTTCCTGAAACACTATCAAACACATCAAGGCACCTCATAAATATAAAATTGAAGCTCAACATCATGTTCCAATCCACAAAACACTTAAAAAACAAATATTTACTAACACAATTATAACCTAAACATGCACTAAACAATCCAAAATTAACAACTAAAGACACTCTAAACTACCCACATAAATATGATGCAATCTACACCTATCATATCAAAATACGATTCATCTAACCTAAATACTGATTGGAAGTTTAGTTACACATTATTGAACACAAAATCAAACATAAATTGAAAGAGAAATGAATAAAAAACAATGGAATCATAATTCTAAATCTCCCTAATTGGCTTCTATCGGACATTCTTGTAATGTAAAGGCTGGATCTTGTATTCCAATGGATCTTTCAATGATTATTTTCTGTTTTTCGCTTCTCTGGACCGAAATTGCCCCTAAATAATGACTCCATGTTTGGAAATCACCTCCCAAAGTCTCCCTTCTTCATTAGTTGTCAAACATCTTTTTATATTAAAAACTAGGGCTTTTGGGACTTACACAATATGGTACACTACTATGTAATATAACTTATATGTCCGAAAACACCTAATATCGTGAAAATGCACGGGCGTGAAGAAGTGCACAACCGGGCATTCAGTGCACGCCCGGGCATTCCTTCCAAATTGCTGATTTTCTATTTTATGTTGTTTTTTGACCGAATTCTTCTCCTTTAAGTCCATGAAGGCAATTATCACCTATAAATACACTTAAAGCAAATTAAATACTAAATATATGATAAAAGTATACAATATCAAGCAAAATATATCGAATATAGGTGGTAAAATATAGTCAAATGTCCATCTATCACTTACCTATTTTGTAAAGCTTATTAGTGATGTCGAAGAATAGGTAAAACCACTCAAAGGAATAAGATTCCATAAACTCCAATTTTGATTTGTGAAAATTTTAACATTTGGGGCATCGATTTCGTGAGACCTTTTCCCTCTTCCTTTAATTTTGTTTACATTTTATTAAATGTTGATTATTTGCTGAAGTTGTTGGAAGTAAAGGCCACAAAAAATGATGATTCCAATGTGATTCTAGGTTTTCTTAAATTTAATGTTTCTATAGGTTTCATGTTCCACTAACTTTAATCAAAGATCAGGGAAAACATTTCTATAATGAAATGGTAGAGACAGTCTCAAATAAATATGAAGTGACCTATAAGATTGGTATTTCAAACCATCTGTAAACAAGTGGTCAAACTAAAGTTTTAAATAGAAAAATCAGATGAATCATCAAAAAAATAAATGCACCAATGAGAAAAGAGTAGGGCTTATAAATTAAAGACGCACTTTACGCTTATCGAACAACTTACAAGACACCAATTGGTATGTCACACTACAGATTAGTATATGTTAAGGATTATCATCTCCCTGTTGAATTAGGAGAAAAAAAACATTTTGAGCTATTAAACATTGCAATATGAATTTTGTTGAAAGAAAAAATCATAGAAAATTACAACTACAGAAACATTAGGAGATTTGTAACAAGTCCTATGAAAATACAATAATCTATAAAAAGATAACAAAAGTTTTACATGATAAATTCATTTCCCAAAAGAATTTTTTATTGGGCAAAAATTTTGTCCTTTATCATTCTATGATACGACTCTTTCCAGGTAAGTTACAATCTTGAGGGATTGGACTCTTCATTATAACTAATGTACTTTTCACATAGTGGAATTAAAGCCTAAAGTATATCTACCTATAAAGTTTTTTAGGTTAATAGCCATTGGCTCAAAGTATAATATGAGAATGTAAACAATATAACAGTAAACAAAATGGATTTAACCGAGATGATTTATGCTAAATAATGAACATCAACATCATCAAGCTAAAAATATCAAACAAAAGCACTCTTAGGAGGCACCCTAAGTTTATCTTTTATTTTTTAATGTAATTCATATTTTGGATTTTATTTTAGTTTTTAAGGTTCTAGTTGGCTTTAAGAATGAAAAAGGGTAGAATTAAGATGGAATTTAGAAAGAAAATTGAGGGATTTAAGTTGTTTTAGAGGACACAACTGTGTGAAAAACGACACGCCCATTGATAAGTATGATTTATAGTATATTTTATAGGTTATAGAATATCCTTTTAGGTTTTCTCTTTGGTGATAATCATATATGTAGGACTTAGATTTATGTATTTATTAGTTTTTATATGTTTCATTTGATTAGAAAAATAATTTGATCTTAAAGCATGTTTTAGGGGATATTTAATGTGATTTGTTGATAAGTGAAAACATGAAACTTGAAGAAAAATAGAAGAAGAAAAAGAAGGAGATGGGTCACAATTATGTATATACGTGATTATGTAAGATCAATGTTGGAGGGTTGCAAACTCTCTATGACAATTGTGCATATATAGGGCAACTAGAGCACGATTGTGCAAAAGATAATCTTTCCAAGTTGCGATATTCTTGTATTTTTTATGATTTGGGGCTATTTTTAGAAGAAAAAAAAAGTGGAGACACCCTTAAAAGAGCCCTAGAAATTAACTTGGATACAAACATCAATCTCTAAAAAAAACACTAACTTGTTTACGTCATTATACCATTGTTACATTATTTCATGAATGTATGATTTATGTTTTGTGTTTTGGTTATTTTGTGATTTTAGTTTTAATTGTGGATAGGTAAAGTTTGAAGTGTGGGAAAGTTGATAGGTGTGATTATAATGTGTTTTATAGGGTGTAGAATATGTTATTAGGATTTTTTTATGACATTCATATGTTTAGGACTTAGATGTCTTTATTAGTATTTTTGTGTCTTGTTTGATTAGGGCAAGAATTTGATATTAATGAATATTTTAAAGGATATTTAATATGCTTTTATGATGAGTGTAAATAGGAAACTTGAAGAAAAATAGAGGAAGAAGTTAGAGTGCACGATCAATATTGGACAACTGCAAACTCTTTGCCATGATAGTTTTAAAAAATTTCTTAAAAAATAGAATAAAAAAGATATGAAAGCCTTTGCAAACTTTACACTGTCTCTATATATAGGCATGTAGGTCCTTATTTACTTCACATCTTCGTCTTATGCCATGATTTCATTTGAATTCTTCTCCTTCTATTATGAGAAGGCAATTATAACCAATGAATACCCTTGGAGCGAATTAAGTACTAAATATACAACAAAACTATAAAATATCAAGCAAAATACATAAAATATAGGTGTATAATTATAGTCAAATATGCATCTATCAAACATCCTCACACTTAAACTTTTGCTTGTCCTTAAGCAAACCATAATACAAATTATCAAATTTATAACATTCATCCTTTATTAATCCTTAACCTGTCCATCTATATTCTAAATCATGTCATATTAATCAAATTAACATACAAGTAGAATAACGTTATCCTAAAACTAACTTCATAAGTCAATATTAATAATAATCACGTTAAATCAAAAGCTGAATCTTTACGCCCTTACCAAGGTTTCACTCAATGCACTCAAGGTGAAAAGTGTCAAACTTCTAAATCACTGTATAGTAGAATTCCAACTATAGGCTTGCAATATTATCACATCTCCATCACTTATATGTAAACTAGAAATAGAAATCGAAAGGTCTTTATGAGGTTATAATAAGGCTTAGGTAAGGTATGATTGGGGTAACAAAAGTGTGATAAATTTGAAGGAAATTTACATAGGAAAACTGAAGTAAATCACACGTTAATATAGAATTCACTTACAATATACGAGATACACAAGAAGGGGGTTTGAATTGTGTATTCTTTCTGTCAATAAAAAAACTTTAATATGTCTTGTTAAGAAATTTTCCAACTGTTAAAAGAATACCACAAAAGTTATATAAAAATAGTTACGTAGTTAAATCACAAATAACTTCTATATACTTGTCTAAAAACAAAATAAAATAAAGTGAAAGATTAGAAGATAGACGCTGTGATTTTTATACTTATTCACCCCAAACCATGGGCTACATCCAGTCCTCAGAGTTCGTCTGAGATTTCACTGTATTTCATCACTTTCTTCCCTTCCAGAGCCTCTTCAGGTCTCTTAAACAAAGTATTCTTTCTGCTATCTTAGCCTTTCAAGGCTCTTAGCCTTTTCTTTCTCTCACTAGAAAGATATTGTGAGCTTTTTGTTACAGTAGAGTTTGCTCTCTTGTAT
>JAOQMP010015742.1:0-12836 GCA_027563575.1 Erythroxylum pedicellare
ATAAAATCAAAATTCAAATTCTTTAAGAAAGTTGTATACCTATGTCTCAGGTTTAATTTGAGTTAAGAATCAACTCATTTGGAAATCGAAAGATCAAAATATAAGCAAAATATCAAAGCATGTTCAATAAAAACAATAACCTTTTAATAGCCTATAGGCTTTCATTCGAAACTCACTTCCATTTTTACACCAAATCCATTTCAATTTTTCTAGGTCACTTTAGCACAAAAACATCACCATTATATACTCATTCAAAAACCAATTTGTTTTTCATAAAATCATCAAACTCTAATCAATTTTCTTAAACCTCTTCATCTTTATAAACTCAATCATAAACCTGTCAATTTTCCAGATTTTTATCTTAAGTAGATTTCGGGTCAAATTTGTATGACCATTTTGACCTAGACAATGGGGTATTTAGGCAACATCTTATACTAATCAAATTTTTCATTATATTGAAAAGTCTAATGACACCAATATCATGCATTTTAGTTCAGTATCCTGCAAGTTAGAATAAAAAATCTATAGACTGTTTTTATTCCTTGACAGAACACCAATTTTAAATTCAAGCCAAATTTCTAGACTCTTAAGGGCATATTTTGAATTTGATTCTTCCATGAAAAATGTAGCTCTATGTCTCTAGTTTATTATAAATCAAACTCCATCCAATTTGGATATTCACAGATCAAGTTATGCCCTAAATACAAATGTATATTTAGTAAAATACTGCATATATCATATTCTAATGACTATAATCCTTCATCTTGTTAATCAATCACGGAATTTGTTTCTTCTTTCACCACCCACACATGCATCAACACCATTTACATATGCAGCACTCCCCAAGCATGAAAATATACACCATCCATGCATGCATTTAGTTACAAACATCAAAATTTCAACAGAAATCATTTAAACTATCATAAAACTTAAAGCATTACTTGTTTTATACTTCCAAAAAAATCCAGAAATGGGGAGAGCAAATAAGAAGGAAGATGGTGTAGATGGCTTCGATGAAACCAAAGGGAAAGAGCTGTAGAAGCATATTTTATTTTATTTTGTAATGCCTATGTGTTTCATTAGTGCTTTAACACATGTCTCAATTGCATGTCTTCTACTTGTCCACTAGATAAGCTGCCATTTGTCTCATAGCTATAGGTCCACATGTCACGCATGATTTTGTCCATTTTTCACTCCATAATTAGTCTATTTTTCAATTAATTTTTAATACAATTGTTACACTTTTATTTCTCTTATTTAAATATTTTTCTTAGCCTAAAATACCTCAAATTTTCGATAATTTTCCTAAAATTCACCAAAATTTTGAAATAATAACTATTATCACCAAATAAAATTTGCAACACAATTAATACAAAATTCACACTTTAATCATATTAAAAATCATTTATACCCAGAAAAATGACAATGAATGCATGTACAATTATTTGTATATTTCAAAATTCATATGCATATATCAATGAATACTCAATTTTGCAAAGCAAATGATGTACTGGAATTTCTTAATTTTCTAACCCCTAACATGGGGTGTTACTTATAGTGCTGAAGGCAAACGAGAAAAAGACAAATGACATATGTATATGAGAGTAGTATGCCTTGAAATAAGGTTTGGTTGTGAAGTTAAAATGAGAGTTAGTGGTCGAAGAGGCGGACAACTCTGTGTGGTTCAGTTTATTGATGAGCATAATCATTACCTCTCGAGTCCAAACAGGACACATTTACACAAATCTCACTAAAAGATAAGTTTATCCGCAACAATGTAAATTGAAATGGAAAATGACGTGGGAATCCCACTAAAAGCATCATATGATGTCATAGATAGGCAAGTAGGTGGTCGAGAGAATTTAGGTTTCATACCAGATTACTGTAGAAATTACTTACAGTCTAAAAGAACAAGAGATGCGAAAAGAGGGGATACTAGAGATGCTATCTATGTTGACGAAGAGGATTTAATAACCAACATTTTCTGGTTAGATGCAAAGATGAGAGCAGATTACTCAAAATTTGGTGATGTGGTTTGTTTTGACACAACTTACTGGAAGAACAATGAAGGTCGTCCCTTTGCATTAGTTGTAGGTGCTAATCATCATAAGCAAACTACATTATTTGGTGTTGCATTGTTATATGATGACACATCCCTCACATTTGAATGGTTATTTGAAACTTTTGCAAAAGTTAAGTGTGATAAAAGACCTAAAATTATTCTTACAGACCAAGATGCAACAATGACAAAGGCTCTCGTACTAAGATGGCCTGAAACTACTCATCGCTTATGTATTTGGCACATATATCAAAAAGCAACCATTCATTTAAGTGGTTTTTCTCTCAATTTAGAGATTTTGCTAGAGATTTTAACTTATGCATTTATGATTTTAAAGAAAAGGAAGATTTTGTAAATGCATGGAATGAGATGTTGTGCAAATACAGACTTGAAGACAATGATTGGTTGAGGCGCATGTTTAGGATAACAGAGAAATGGGCTTTAGTGTATGGAAGACAAATATTTTTTGCAGACATGACGACAATAGAAAGAAGTGAGGCATAAATAATGTTGTAAAGAGGTATGTTACTTATCAACACAAATTCTTGGAGCTTTTTCATCACTTTGATAGACTCCTTGAAGATCGTAGATATGAAGAGTTAAAGGCTGATTTTGAATCAAGTATAAGTATCCCCTCATTATTGAATCCAATTAAAACTTTGAAACAGGCAACTAGTGTTTATACTCCTGAGGTGTCTAAGTTCTTTCAAAATGAATGATGTGAATCTCATGATTGTTGTATTGAAAGTTTTAGGGAGGTTGGATCAATCACAAAATATCAAATTACCCCTCACAAGAAGAGTTATTACCATACGGTTACTTATGATTCATCAAATGGAAAAGTTGATTATAGTTGTAGAAAATTCGAGTTTGCTGAAATTTTATGTTCTCATATTTTGAAAGTTTTTATTGTGAAAAATTTTATAGAGATCTCAAATTAGTACATATTGAAAAGGTTGAAACGTAAAGCAAAACTTAGATTCATGGATGCTGAAAATTTTGGAATCAGCATAAGCAATTTGGATCATATGAATGTCAAAGTATGTGGTATAAAGAATTGTGTGGGCTATATGTTCAATTGGCATCAAAATCATATGAGAGTGAAGAAACTTAAAAAATTGTTAAAGATTGTATTTTGAAGATGATGAAATCGTAGACAATGCATCAACTATTTAACACTCGAATGCGAGCACCAATGTTAAGACTACAAGGTGAAGAGATGGTTCAATATTCAAATGTTATAACAGATCACTTAAGCCAAAATCGGATTGAAATTAATAAAAAGAACAATATTGGAATTAAAGGGATCAAAATGAAGAAGGAAATTGTTTGAAGTAAGAGATTGAGGGATGGCTTGGAGAAGGCTTTGAAAAAAAGGAAATCAACCCAAAAAGCTCAACCTCTAGCAAATCTTACAATTGCAACACCAACATTACCATTTAATCTTCAGGTTTTATTTGTAAATTTTTTAATTCTTGAATTCCATGTCCCTTATATAATGATATTAATTTGTTTTTCCTATTTTATAAGTGCGACAGGGTACAACAAAAAACGTTCAAATTGCTCCAACAAATGTCACAGCCTTAACACCAACTTGCCATCTAATTTTGAGGTTTGATTAATTTTTTTTTATATTCTTGAATTTTATGCCCCTTATATAATGCTATTATTCTTTTCCTTTTTTTGGGTGAGACAGGACCTAATCAGTGACTTTCAAACTACATCAACTCAATATGCAATTCCCTATCAAAGAGACTATTAAGTAGAGGTTTGATTAGTATTTTAAACTGCACCAGCCATATGTTATTTAATATCTTATTAATTTTTCTTTTCTTTGTCAATATGCAAATCAAATGCAAGGAATCGAGATTTGTATCGATAACTTAAACATGGCTCAAATTCACTAACTGTATTATTTTTCTAAACAGTTTCTCCAGGTACATGTGTACTTTTTAATAAAAAGATTTAATGTTCTAACAATAAGTGTAAGTATTTTGATTATATACTCTTTAACATTTTTGACGATCGGTTGTCTTTACCAATTTAAGTCAAACAAATTATATTAAAGATGTTCCATTTTCTATGACCCTGACTAACTCCATTTGGTATTTATCTTTTGCCAGAATACTACTAATAACGACATTCTGTTTAGTGACTTTTTCACAATTTACTAGTGAAACTGTTTTTTTATGATTCTTATAGGCACAACAACCACATTGTGTGAGCGATATGATGATAAATAACTCACGACAAAATAATAATGTGAATTGCGATAGTGCGGATATAGGTGGTTTTGTTGATAAATGTGATTGTCTAGTTTTTTTTTTTGTAGGAGGCATGTTTTATGAATACAAAGTGAAAATAAAGTAGAGGGTTTAAATTAATTTGTGTATCTTTATCGACGAGGTGCATATTTTGTTTCCTACTAAAAATTGGCAATTTCTTTCTTATACTCTCATTATTATGTAATTTTTATATACTCATTGTTATGTATCATCTATAAACGACGAATCGTTGTGTTAAAAAATATTTTTGTGCCAAAATGCAAAATGTTTAATTCTTGAGATTGTCATTAAACTTCTAACAATGGTATTGGCAAAATAAAACAAACATCGAACTTCTATTTTTTTCAGGGATGACATTGTGATGGAAAATATTAGCAAAAGCAAAAATGTCAAGGAAGCTGTGAGAATCTCATGGTGGAATGAAAAAAAAAACTAGGTTATATATAAATGTGTCTTCATAAGTTGCAATCTTGAAAGTAGCATTCTTGAAAACAAATCAACACTAGTCAGTTTTGAGAATAAATCACTACAAATATAATCTCCATAAAGGATCTTTGGATTCATGAGCTAGACAATTATAATACAAGAATTGATTTTAGCTCCAACTTTCCTTCAATATGCACCAACGAGAGTAAAGAGAAACAAGAAGTTGAACCAGTTCCATCTCTATTGCCAGCAGAAAATGTAGGACTTGGAGTTAAGCTAGTATAGCATCCAAAGCTGCAAGAAGGTTGAAATTCTCTAAAGAAGAAAATTTGGTAGCATTTTTCATCATTATCATGTCAAGTTGATTCTTAAGCTTGTGAACTCGAGATGCATTGTCTCAATTTCCCAAAGGACTGCCTCCAAGGAGTTACCACTGCCATCAAAAAACTCGAAAATGAATTTCCATCATCAAAACCACATATGTCACTGCACTCAATATGTTGATCCATAGTTTTCGGGCTTAAATTTATGTAAGAAATGAAAGAAAAATAAAGACCAGAACAAGCTGTTAGAAGTAAATTCAGGAAGCTGCTTTTTTTTGTTTTGTTTTGTCATGCAGGTATTAAGAGAACAATACACCTATATCTTTGGTGGATACATAGAACAATAAACCTATATCCTTGGTGGATCACAAATCTACAGCTATGCACTTAAGCCTACCATTTTAGTTTAGGAGTCAACAATCACTATCTGAGCCATTTTTACAATTATATAGTAAATGAAGTGCATAACAAAGTGGATTAGTGATATACTCCCTTTGTTATTTTTACAACAATCACTATCTGAGCCATTTTCAATTGTAGATGCAATCATGAATGTATAAACAAGAGAAATCATATATATAACAAGCACCATGCCTCACTTTAAGCTTAATACTAAAGTGGATGTATATTTTCCATCAAGGTTTTCAAGTTCAAACATTCTAATCCATCAGTAGATACAAATATTCTAGCACAGATATGCACTTGCCACCAATACAATTGTATGCCCACAAATGCATAACTTAAGTGCTTACTAACAACCTTTGCGAAATAATGGGCATCGTATAAGTACAATATTGAAACATCCAACACTATATTCGCTTAGCAAATAACAAATGATTCTTACCATTTTTTTACTAACAAAGAGTGCATGATAAGCTTCCTTTAGCCAAAAGCCTAGCCATTACTGATATTTTCCCATATCTAAGTGAGCAAATCATCTGTCTTGAACAATGACTATTGCTACTTGTATATTTACCTATATAATGAACAAAAGAAATTATAGCAGTTAGAAAGCTTAACAACATTAATATTTATACACTTGAATCATACGTAGATTATAGACGTTTGTACCCCCTTCGACAAAGATGTTTTATTGCTATTAGTGCTTCAGATTGCTGCCTGGACCTGATGAAAGAAATAAGTAAAAGCGCAAGTTAAAAATCACATCCACATTCACTAAAGCTTTTCTAACATCCACGGGTAAAGCTTACCTGAGAAGAAGCTCCCTTCAGAACTGAATGCACATGAGAGCGGATCATGCCCAGGGCTGTAGACGGTTATACATAAACTTAATAAATGATGGAACTAGATATAAACCTTAAAATTTTGAAATATTCCTAATCAGATGATTCAGTGCTGACTTCATGTCTATACCTTCCTGATCAGATGCTTCAGTGTTAACTTCATTTCTATACCTGAGAGTTGTCAAAATTTGAGTAAATAAACATTGGATTCTATATATTGCGGGTTGTTCTCAACATACCTAATGTAATAAAAAATCAAAATCCATTTCCATATCCTTAGAACAAGAGACAACCTACCATTATATGCTGCAGATATGTAGCCTCACATATGGCTATAATAAAGATATCCATTTAAGTTATGCACTCATCAAGTCGTTTCAATAGTGACAGGAATTTCTCGTTTCCCATACCCATGCTTAGAGAATAAAAATTTGTAGAAATTTGCAAGATGCGTACACATAATTAAAACCCATTAAAAGAAATAATCCAATATAACTGCACAATTTTGAACTCCATCATAAGCAAGATTTTAACAAACAAAGACATCCTCATGATCAATGAAATAAACTTCTAGAACATAAATGATTGCTCTAAGATTCATATATAGATGACCAATAACAAGAATATATATTATACGGTTAATCTATCTATCAGAAAAGAGGAGGTCCATATGCATAGGTTTGTCATTGAAGCTACTATAGAAACTAAATGAAGTCGGCAACAATTGAATCAATCTTCTTTACCGTCACAAAGTATAGCCATTCATCTACATAGCGATCTTCCAACTTAATCTTTACTAATTCAATTTGAATTTCATGCCCTAACTGACATAGAAGATTACTAGTTAGGCTTGGGAACCAAGCCGCCTTTTATCAGTAAGGTGCAGAAATGAAAAGA
The DNA here is from genome assembly GCA_027563575.1 of Erythroxylum pedicellare. Lineage (NCBI taxonomy): Eukaryota > Viridiplantae > Streptophyta > Magnoliopsida > Malpighiales > Erythroxylaceae > Erythroxylum > Erythroxylum pedicellare. The sequence goes on from JAOQMP010015742.1 coordinate 7,235, forward strand.
AAAAGAAAAACTGAAACTGAATGTCAAGTGAAATTAGCACAGATAACCGTTTCACTAGAATGAAGCTAAAGACAGAAAAGTAAATTTAAAGCAACTGAAACTGAGAATGTATTTGCATCCAAACTTACAATCTCCAACTCGTCAAAGTACCAGAGTTTGCTTCAAAGTGCATTAGCAAATTCAATTAGCCCTTGCTTTTCCACCAAATGAAATTGAAAAGAATATAAGAAAACCCAAAGGATTAACTTCGTTAGGTATATTATAGAACAATTATATAAATTTGATTTTGTAGAATACATGATCTATTTTACAAAATTGCATAAAGTTACAGAACGTGATAAAATTTAAATTCACAATCATAATTAAGTAAAAGCATATAACTTAACGTGAGTCCTGAAAGGGAAAAAGAATTACATCTAACTTGCCAATAGTATTCTAACAAAAATATGAAAAAAAAACTACAAAGAAATGAAGGAGGATTGGATTCTGTTTATATTGTATTTGAGATCCATTTGGATAGTTCTACTTAAGCTCCGACACAAGGTGGGCTTATAGACCATTTTTATACCCCAGATATATACGGTTAAGAATTTCTAGAGAAATACAAGGTAAATTAGTACAACCTGTAAGCTTTTCAATGTCATACCTTTTCCAATATGTCAAGAAAACCTAAATTAAAGTCTTCAGTATTTAGCATCAAAAAAATTTGACTAATCTAGAATGAAGATATTACAACTCATTATAGTACATTACCAAACAATACAAAGAAACGAGAAATGAATAATACCAGACGATATCATGAAGAGTCTTAGTCTTTGTAGCTACTGCCTGATGTTGAAGTTGTAATTCATTAAACAAGTTCAATGTTTCATCCACCTGCATCCAAAATGAACTTAGCCATCACAAATTAAAACAAAAAAATCAATTGAACTTAAATTAAAGGCTAATAACTTAAATTTCTTGATGGAATACTAAAAAATTTGAAAGGAACTACAAATCAAAATTTGATATCAACATGCCTAACGAATTATATCATCACATATCTGTATCCTCTCTTTCAAAGTATTGACATAATGTTGATATTTCTCTACCATCTACAAGCAAAACACAAGAAAGGCAGAGAAATAAATTTTAGAACAACCCCTCGCAATGTGACATTATGTCAAGTAAGTGATTGCTATCAACCTCCGATTTCAAGGCCAATTCAAGATCTGTAAACCATTTATAAAACTGCACACATCTAAAAAAAATTTATAAGAGATAGGAGTCTTTCACCTGATCATCAAAATTCAAAATAATGGTAGTTAAACAATACCATTACAATTAAAGAGATAAACTGAGATATGATTGCAAAAGAATGTGAACAACTATCAAACAAACAAACCTGATTTGTATTAACCAAAACTGCATGTATGTCTTGAGCTTCTCCTAACGAATTGTCCTTAGTTGAAACCGTTAATCCACCATTCTCCTGCCCCGAGTCGTGATCTTTGCTCTAATAAAAAAAACCCTTTCCTTAAGGGTTTAGGAGACATTCCATAAATTAACCCAAAATGGGGATGGAAAGAGTTGAGTTGAAGGTAGGTATGCGAGAGAGTAGAAGAAACAAAAGGGAGAGAGTGGGAGAGAAAAGGAAAGGAAGTGGGTTCACATCCACTATATGAGTTAATTATTGATGGAGAACAAAATTGCAAAGCTTTGTCTGAACAGAGCATACCTCAACTTTTAAGAACCCCGAAGCTCGATCTAGGACAGAGATGTTCCATGAATTAACCAAAAAGTGGAAGGAAAGAGTTGAGGTGGGAAGCAAAATTAAACAAAGACAACGAATCAGCTTGGCTTAGGCGAACTAAGCTGAGGCCTTGGGTAGTTAGGTTTTATTAAAACATCGACATTTTAATTGTGGAACATAATAAGACTAGCGTTAGTGGTACAGGTGATATGGTGCCAAATTTATGTGCACATAACCTTGTTGTGTTAACCCTGTTTAAGATGATTTCATTTGCATATATTTTTGTATAGATAGGGTCGTCTCATAATGAGCGTAGGGTTATGGGCATAGAGAAATTGATCCCCTTCATCTCTTCTATTATGTCCTTCATTGTTTCTTTTCACTTTTTTATGAAATGTTTATTAGTTGGACTCAAATGATTATGTGGTTTGCAGAATTTTTTTCGAACTTTTTTTTTGTATTTTAAAATTAATTTCTATAAAATATAAATATTTTGATTATTTTAAATAATAAATATATTCAAAAATAAAACCTAATTAAAATTTTATTTTAAAATAGCATAATTTATTTAAATAATTTAAAATTTTTATTTATTTAATTAATTTTATAATACTTATTAAAAATTCACATAATAAATTAAAATCAAAATAATTTATTTCCAACTAAGAGATAATTGAAGGAAAGAGATAATACAAAGCACTATCATGGAGAATAATTCTCTAAATTGTATTTTTACTAATTACAAAGAAGTTGTTTATATAACCATATGCAATCTCGATTAGTTCCTAGTGTAACATCTCGTTACCTACGGGGAGGTTAGAATAGTAAATAAGAGTGTTCAATGAGAGATTAGAATTTGCATTTTCATACTTATATATAAAACGACATACACATACACATCAATAGTGAATCTTTCTGCACATGAAAATAATTGTACATGCATTCATGAATAATTCCGGGTATAATTGGATTGATTTGTGTATTTTTAAGAATTATGAGTGTTTTTACATTAGAAATTTTACGGGTTAGTGAAATTATAATATTTTTGAATTTTGGTGTTAATTTTTAGAATAAAGAATTATGGAAAATAGGAAAAAGGAATCAAAAGGGTATTGCAGATAATTAGTTGTTTTTGTAAAGATAGAATTAATGGAGTTAGGTTTTAAAAAAACTAAGTTAGAGCTTAGTTATTAAGAAAGTGACAAGTGTCACTTAATAAGTTGCCTTTATGATTTTTGTCTGAGAGTAAGTTAAGATACTAGAGAGCAAACAGACTAAGTTGTTTGTTTAAGTTCTTCCATCATAGTCATCCCCTTCGAATTTCTCTCCAATACACCAAGTTGTTTACCAAAATCTTTCTGAGGGATTTCTTTATTTTTCCTTGTCCCATAACTCTATCACTACTATGTATTCTTCCACCTTAAGAAAGACCAGAAGTTGGTCAGTTTACATAGTGAATACGTGATTTTTGCATGGAGTTAGGGCTTAAAGATAATTGGAGCTTTGGAATTTTTCAACAAGTAATGAATAAACCCTTTAGAGTTGTGGATTCATGAAATAATTTGATGAATTATTGTTAGTTGAATGGATCATGGCATATATATATTCATGAACATTGTGGATGAGATAAAAAAATTGGTTATCGTGTTATTTAGTTTTTGATGGATTTTTAGTGATCTGATGTTGTGGAAATAATTTTTGGAGTTGAAATAGTATTGGAATGGTGTATAGGATTAGTGTAGAAAATTAGATATGGAAATGTGATATGTGCTCTGTTCTTCACTCTGCAAGTTTATATACATATGTGTTGTACGTGAGTTGATGAAAACTTAGAGATGATCAAGGAAATGGTTTTTGAGTTGAAGAGAAATTGTAAAATGATGGTTTAAGATGGGAATGAGTGTTTAAATGGAATTTGAGAGGAAGAATAGTCATTGAGAATGAAAGTTGAAAATGCAGAAAAGTAATAGAGTATGAATAGGATGAATATGAATTTTTGGTTTTTGATGGTTTTTTATTAAACTTGTATATTTTGGAGTGGTATGAATTTATGGTGAATGAGTTTAGTAAAATGGAGCAGAAAAACTAGAAATAAAAATTTGAAGTGTTGGATTTTGGAAAATGGAAGTCATTTGGAAATTTTCTGAGAATAGATCTTTAGAGAGTTGAATTTTTTATCTGAATTTTCATGAATTTGCTGTACTGTTATAGAGAGATTTTGACAAAGTTGTCTTCATAAAAGTTGTATATCTTTCTTTAAACTTGCAATTGATATAAAGTTTGTAATTTTTGGAGTTTTGGATCTAAAGTTATGGAGTTTGAAAGTTGAGTTTGTGGGTTCTATCGTGGTTTGGAATAGTCTGTAGTGTTTTTAGCATAACTTGCAGAATATCGAACCAAATCGCATCAAATTTGTTTCATTTGGACGTTAAGACATAAAAGAATAATTTTTTGGAAGAATGTTTGGCCTAAATCCTTTGTTTTCATTGTCAAAATGATCAGGTAAAAGTGACCTGAAATTTTTTTTTTAGAAGAGTTGGAGAAAAAACGGGAGAGAGGAAGAAGATGCAATTTATAGTTGAGTGGAAGTCGCCCTCGTGCTTAAGCATGAGGTTGACATTGCTTGGTAGGTTGGGAAGTCACCCTCATGCTTAAGCATGAGGGTGACATTGTTGAAATTGGTTGGGAAAGCAAGCACGTCAGTGACTTTACTGGTTTGACCAAAGAGTTGACTCACCCTGAACAACCTTCCCTCTTTTGACCATAACTTCTTCTCTAGACCTCCAAATGATTTGATTCTTAAACCAATGGAATAGGATTTTCTTCCTGAACACCCTTCAGTATTTTGATTATATCTGGATCTATAAGATTCCAAATAAGATGGTTTTTTATTTTGAGTAAACTAGAGATATAGGCCTACAAATTGTCTCAAGAATCGAATTTTGATTCATTTTCTAAGATATTGAATTTCTGGATGGAATTTGTATATAATACACTATTTTCTAATGTGAACAACCCTTTAATGTTTGAGCTATATCTTCCAAATTACTGAACCAAATTGACTGATTTTGTTGTCAATGGAAACATAAGACCTAAAGAAACACTTTTCTAGAAGATAGTTTGACCAAATTACTTCATTTTCACCATCTGATTGAACGTGAACAGTAAACCCAAATGTGTGTCTTGGAAAAACTGAAGTGATTCAATGAGAAAGGAATTGTGAATTTAATGGTTTTAGTGAGGCATAAACTTAAGTATAAATTATACTCGGATGAGTTTTGATATGGGAATAATTTTGTAATGAAATTAAAGGAAAGATACCCGGGATTGTCATCAACAGGCATTGTACATAATTCATTTCATCCATATGCCTTATTGAACAATTATAATTGTGCATAGTGTGATATATGTGTATGTTGTTTGATATAGAGGAACAACTGGAACGTCAACCAGATGTTTTCGAAACTTTAAGGCATTAGCTTCGGGAGCAACTTGTGAGTAACCTAGACGGTTTCTCTCAATTATTATTTGCTTAAATTATACTTTGAATGATAAATGAATGTGAAATGAATGTGTTTGATTGTTGATTCAGGACAGAAAGTCCGATGATTATGAATGTGGAATGTATATTGAAGTGCTGTTTGAATGTGAACGTAAAGACCTAAGTGCTTTATTGTTAGTAGTGTGCCCTAGGCCAATGGATATTTGTAATTCATGTATTAACATTATTACTTGTTAATAATATATTATGAGGTATTCCTTTTATATATACATGTATGTCGTTTATGTAATATGATTTACATTCCATGAATAGTATTAGGCTTATGTCATCAAGTATGTGACTTGATAGTAAAACCATAAGCATTATAA
>JAOQMP010015763.1:0-12835 GCA_027563575.1 Erythroxylum pedicellare
CCGATCTGGATTCCCAACGGTGCCGGTCATGCAGGCAAGACTATAATTGGCAAGTTTTCGATATCAAACTGACAATTCGTGACCGACTAGGGCTTGTTTGCAATGATTTTCCCACGACCGAGTATGACCGCATATGGCCACGGCCAGTGCCACGGCCTTGATCTGGATTCCCAACGGTGTCGATCATGGGGGCAAGACTATAATTGGCATGTTTTCGATATCAAACTGACAATTGGTGACCGACTGGGGCTTGTTTGCAATGATTTTCTCACAACCGAGTATGATCGCATATGGCCACGGCCCCGATCTGGTTTCCCAACGGTGTCGGTCATGGGGGCAAGACTATGATTGGCAAGTTTTCGATATCAAACTGACAATTAGTGACCGAATAGGGCTTGTTTGCAATGATTTTCCCACGACCGAGTATGACCGCATATGGCCACGGGTCGTGCCACGGCCCCGATCTGGTTTCCCAACGGTACCGGCCGTGGGGGCAAGACTATAATTGGCATGTTTTCGATATCAAACTGACAAACCATGACCGACTGGGGCTTGTTTGCACTGATTTTCCCAAGTCCGGGTATGACCGCATATGGATGCGGCAAGGGCCACGGCCCCGATCTGGTTTCCAAACTATACCGGTGATGGGGGCAAGACTATAGTCGATAAGTTTTCGATATCAAACTAACAATTCGTGACCGACTGGGGCTTGTTTGCACTAATTTTCTCAAGACCTAGTATGACCGCATATGGACGCGACAAGTGCCACGGCCCCGATCTGGTTTCCCAACGGTGCCTGCACTGACGGCAACACTATAGTCGGTAAGTTTTCGATGACAAACTGATATTTCGGGACGGACTGGGGCTTGTTAGCACTAATTTTCCCACGACCGAGTATGAGCGCATATGGCCACGGCTAGTGCCACGGCCCCGATCTGGTTTCCCAATGGTGCCGGTCATGGGGCCAAGACAATAATTGCCAAGTTTTCGATATCAAACTGACAATTTGTGATCGACTGGGACTTGTTTGCACTGATTTTCCCACGGCTGAGTATGAGCACATATGTCCGCGGCCAGTGCCACAACGTTGATCTGGTTTCCCAACAGTGCCGGCCATGGGGGCAAGACTATAATTGGCAAGTTTTCGATACCAAACTGAGAATTCGTGACCGACTAGGGCTTGTTTGCACTGATTTTCCCATGACTGAGTGTGACCGCATATGGACGCGGCATGTGCCATGACCCTGATCTGGTTTCCCAACGGTGCCGGTCATGGGGCCAAGACTATAATTGCCAAGTTTTCGATATCAAAATCAAAATTCGTGACCGACTGGGGCTTTTTTGCACTGATTTTCCCATGACCGAGTGTGACCGCATATGGACACGACATGTGCCACGACCCCGATCTGGTTTCCCAACGGTGCTGGCCCTGGGAGCAAGACTATAGTCAGCAAGTTTTCGATGACAAACTGACAATTCGCGACCGACTGGGGCTTGTTTGCACTGATTTACCCACGACTGAGTATGAGCCCATATGGCCACGGGCAATGCCACGGCCCCGATTTGGTTTCCCAAAGGTGCCGGTCATAGGGCCAAGACTATAATTGCCAACTTTTCGATATCAAACTGACAACTCGGGATCGACTGGGGCTTGTTTGCACTGATTATCCCACGACCGAGTATGAGCGCATATGGCCACGGCCAGTGCCACGACGCCGATCTGGTTTCCCAACGGTGCCGGTCATAGGGCCAAGACTATAATTGCCAACTTTTTGATATCAAACTGACAATTCGTGATCGACTGGGGCTTGTTTGCACTGATTTTCCCACGACTGAGTGTGAGCACATATGGCGACGGCCAGTGCCACAACGCTGATCTGGTTTCCAAACAGTGTCGGTCATGGGGGAAAGACTATAATTGGCAAGTTTTCGATACCAAACTGAGAATTCGTGACCGACCAGGGCTTGTTTGCACTGATTTTCCCACGACCGAGTGTGACCGCATATGGACGCGGCATGTGCCATGACCCCGATCTGGTTTCCCAACGGCGCCGGCCCTGGGAGCAAGAATATAGTTGGCAAGTTTTCGATTACAAACTGACAATTCGTGACCGACTGGGGCTTGTTTGCACTGATTTTCCCACGACAGAGTATGAGCGCATATGGCCACGACCCTGATCTGGTTTCCCAACGGTACCGGCCGTGGGTGCAAGACTATAATTGCCAAGTTTTCGATATCAAACTGACAAATCGTCACCGACTGGGGCTTGTTTGCACTGATTTTCCCAAGTCCGAGTATGACCGCATATGGACGCGGCAAGGGCCACGACCCCGATCTGGTTTCCAAACTGTGCCGGTGATGGGGGCAAGACTATAGTCGACAAGTTTTCGATATCAAACTGACAATTCGAGACCGTCTCGGGCTTGTTTGCACTAATTTTCCAAAGATTGAGTATGACCGCAAATGGACGCGGCAACTACCACGGCCCCGATCTGATTTCCCAACGGTGCCGGCCCTGGGGGCAACACTATAGTCGGCAAGTTTTCGATGACAAACTGACAATTCGTGACCGACTGTGGCTTGTTTGCACTGATTTTCCCACGACCAAGTATGAGCGCATATGGCCACGGCCAGTGCCACGGCCCCGATCTGGTTTCCGAACGGTGCCGGTCATGGGGCCAAGACTATAATTGGCAAGTTTTCGATAGCAAACTGACAATTCGTGACCGACTGCGGCTTGTTTGCACTGATTTTTCCACGACCGAGTATAAGCGCATATGGCCACGGCCAGTGCCACGGCCAGTGCCACGGCCCCGATCTGGTTTCCCAATAGTGCCGATCATGGGGCCAAGACTATAATTGCCAAGTTTTCGATATCAAACTGACAATTCGTGATCGACTGGGGCTTGTTGGCACTGATTTTCCCACGACTGAGTATGAGCACATATGGCCACGGCCAGTGCCACAACGCCAATCTGGTTTCCCAACGGTGTCGGTCATGGGGGAAAGACTATAATTGGCATGTTTTCGATATCAAACTGACATTTCGTAGCCGACTGGGGCTTGTTTGCACTGATTTTTCCAAGACCACGGTGATGGGGGCAAGACTATAGTCTGGAAGTTTTCGATGACAAACTGACAATTCGTGACCAATTAGGGCTTGTTTGCACTGATTTTCCCACGACCAATTATGAGCGGATATGGCCACGTCCAGTGCCACGGCCCCGATCTGGTTTCCCAACGGTACCGGCCATGGGGGCAAGACTATAATTGGCAAGTTTTCGATATCAAACTGACAAATCGTGACCGACTGGGGCTTGTTTGCACTGATTTTCCCAAGTCCGGGTATGACCGTATATGGACGCGGCAAGGGCCACGGCCCCGATCTGGTTTCCAAACTATGCCGGTGATGGAGGCAAGACTATAGTCGACAAGTTTTCGATATCAAACTGACAATTCATGACCGACTAGGGCTTGTTTGAACTAATTTTCCCAAGACCTAGTATGACCGCATAAGGACACGACAAGTGCCACGACCCCGATCTGGTTTCCCAACGATGCCGGCCCGGAGGGCAACACTATAGTCGGTAAGTTTTCGATGACAAACTGATATTTCGTGACAGACTGGGGCTTGTTTGGACTAATTTTCCCACGACCGAGTATGAGCGCATATGGCCACGGCGAGTGCCACGGCCCCGATCTGGTTTCCCAACGGTGCCGGTCATGGGGCCAAGACTATAATTGCCAAGTTTTCGATATCAAACTGACAATTCGCGATCGACTGGGCTTGTTTGCACTGATTTTTCCAAGGCTGAGTATGAGCACATATGGCCAAGCCCAGTGCCACAACGCCGATCTGGTTTCCCAACAGTACCGGTCATGGGGGCAAGACTATAATTGGCAAGTTTTTGATACCAAATTGAGAATTCATGACCGACTGGGCCTTGTTTCCACTGATTTTCCCACGACCGAGTGTGACTGCATATGGATGCGGCATGTGCCACGATCCCGATCTGGTTTCCCAACGGTGCCGGCCCTGGGAACAAGACTATAGTCGATAAATTTTCGATGACAAACTGAGAATTCGTGACCGACTGGGGATTGTTTGAACTGATTTTCCCGTGACCGAGTGTGACCGAATATGGCCGTGGCATGTGCCACGACCCCGATCTGGTTTCCCAACGGTGCCGGTCATGGGGCTAAGACTATAATTGCCAAGTTTTCGATATAAAACTGACAATTCGTGATCGACTGTGGCTTGTTTGCACTGATTTTCCCACGACTGAGTATGAGCACATATGGCCACGGCCAGGGCCATAACGCCGATCTGGTTTCCCAACGGTGCCGGTCATGGGGGCAAGACTATAATTGGCAAGTTTTCGACACCAAATTGAGAATTCGTGACCGACTGGGCCTCGTTTGCACTGATTTTCCCACGACCGAGTGTGACCGCATATGGATGTGGCATGTGCCACGACCCCGATCTGCTTTCCCAACGGTGCCGGCGCTGGGAGCAAGACTATAGTCGGTAAGTTTTCGATGACAAACTGACAATTCGTGACCGACTGGGGCTTGTTTGCGCTGATTTTCCCACGACCGAGTATGAGCGCATATGGCCACGGCCAGTGCCACGGACCCGATCTGGTTTCCCAACGATGCCGGTCCTAGGGCCAAGACTATAATTGCCAACTTTTCGATATCAAACTGATAATTCGTGATCGACTGGGGCTTGTTTTCACTGATTTTCCCACGACTGAGTATGAGCACATATGGCGACGACAAGTGCCACAACGCCGATCTGGTTTCCCAACGGTGTCGGTCATGGGGGCAAGACTATAATTGGCAAGTTTTCGATACGAAACTGAGAATTCGTGACCGACTGGGGCTTGTTTGCACTGATTTTCCCACGAACGAGTGTGACCGCATGTGGACGCGGCATGTGCCACCACCTCGATCTGTTTTCCCAACGGGGCCGGCCCTAGGAGCAAGAATATAGTCGGCAAGTTTTCGATGACAAACTGACAATTCGTGACCGACTGGGGCTTGTTTGCACTGATTTTCCCACGACAGAGTATGAGCGCATATGGCTACGACCCTGATCTGGTTTCCCAACGGTACCGGCCGTTGGTGCAAGACTATAATTGCCAAGTTTTCGATATCAAACTGACAAATGATGACCGACTGGGGCTTGTTTGCACTGATTTTCCCATGTCCGAGTATGGCCGCATATGGACGCGGCAAGTGCCACGACCCCGATCTGGTTTCCCAACGGTGCCGGCCCTGGGGGCAACACTATAGTCGGCAAGTTTTCGATGACAAACTGACAATTCGTGACCGACTGTGGCTTGTTTGCACTGATTTTCCCACGACCAAGTATGAGCGCATATGGCCACGGCCAGTGCCACGGCCCCGATCTGGTTTCCGAACGGTGCCGGTCATGGGGCCAAGACTATAATTGGCAAGTTTTCGATAGCAAACTGACAATTCGTGACCGACTGCGGCTTGTTTGCACTGATTTTTCCACGACCGAGTATAAGCGCATATGGCCACGGCCAGTGCCACGGCCAGTGCCACGGCCCCGATCTGGTTTCCCAATAGTGCCGATCATGGGGCCAAGACTATAATTGCCAAGTTTTCGATATCAAACTGACAATTCGTGATCGACTGGGGCTTGTTGGCACTGATTTTCCCACGACTGAGTATGAACACATATGGCCACGGCCAGTGCCACAATGCCGATCTGGTTTCCCAACAGTGTCAGTCATGGGGGCAAGACTATAATTGGCATGTTTTCGATATCAAACTGACATTTCGTGACCGACTAGGGCTTGTTTGCACTGATTTTCCCAAGACCAAGTATGAGCGCATATGGCCACGGTGATGGGGGCAAGACTATAGTCTGCAAGTTTTCGATGACAAACTGACAATTCGTGACCGATTAGGGCTTGTTTGCACTGATTTTCCCACGACCAATTATGAGCGCATATGGACACGGCCCCGATCCGGTTTCCCAATGGTACCGGCCATGGGGGCAAGACTATAATTGGCAAGTTTTCGATATCAAACTGAAAAATTGTGACCGACTGGGGCTTGTTTGCACTGATTTTCCCCAGTACGGGTATGACCGCATATTGACGGGGCAAGGGCCACGGCCCCGATCTGGTTTCCAAACTATGTCGGTGATGGGGGCAAGACTTTAGTCGGCAAGTTTTCGATATCAAACTAACAATTCGTGATCGACTGGGGCTTGTTTGCACTAATTTTCCCAAGACCTAGTATGACCGCATATGGACGCGACAAGTGCCACGGCCCCAATCTGGTTTCTCAACGGTGCCGGCCCTGAAGGCAACACTATAGTCGGTAAGTTTTCGATGACAAACTGATATTTCGTGACCGACTGGGTCTTGTTTGCACTAATTTTTGCACGACCGAGTATGATCGCATATGGCCACGGCTAGTGCCACGGCCCCGATCTGGTTTCCCAACTGTGCCGGTCATGGGTGCAAGACTATACTTGGCAAGTTTTCGATAGCCAAATAATCGTGACTGACTGGGGCTTGTTTGCACTGATTTTCCCAAGTCCGTGTATGACCGCATATGGACGCGGCAAGAGCCACGGCCCTGATCTGGTTTCAAAACTATGCCGGTGATGGGGGCAAGACTATAGTCGGGAAGTTTTTGATATCAAACTGACAATTCGTGACCGACTAGGGCTTGTTTTCACTAATTTTCCCAAGACCTAGTATGACCGGATATGGACACGACAAGTGCCACGGCCCCGATTTGGTTTCCCAACGGTGCCGGCCCTGATGGCAACACTATAGTCGGTAAGTTTTCGATGATAAACTAAAATTTTGTGACCGACTGGGGCTTGTTTGCGCTAATTTTCCCACGACCGAGTATGAGTGCTTATGGCCACGGCCACGATCTGGTTTCCCAACGGTGCCGGTCATGCGGCCAAGACTATAATTGCCCAGTTTTCGATATCAAACTGACAATTAGTGATCGACTGGGGCTTGATTGCACTGATTTTCCCACGGCTGAGTATGAGCACATATGGCCAAGGCCAGTGCCACAACGCCGATCTGGTTTCCCAACAGTGCCGGTCATGGGGGCAAGACTATAATTAGCAAGTTTTCGATACCAAACTGAGAATTCGTGACCGACTGGGGCTTGTTTGCACTGATTTTCCCATGACCGAGTGTGAACGAATATGGGCATGGCATGTGCCACGACCCCGATCTGGTTTCCCAACAGTGCCGGTCATAGGGCCAAGACTATAATTGCCAAGTTTTCGATATCAAACTGATAATTCGTCATCGACTGTGGCTTGTTTGCACTGATTTTTCGACGACTGAGTATGAGCACATATGGCCACGGTCAGTTCCATAACGCCGATCTGGTTTCCCAACGGTGTCGGTCATGGGGGCAAGACTATAATTGGCAAGTTTTCGATACCAAACTGAGAATTCGTGACCGACTGGGGCTTGTTTGCACTGATTTTCCAACGACCGAGTATGACCGCATATGGACGCGGCATGTGCCACGACCCCGATCTGGTTTCCCAACGGTGCCGACCTTGGGAGCAAGACTATAGTCGGCAAGTTTTCGATGACAAACTGACAATCTGTGACCGACTGGGGCTTGTTTGCACTGATTTTCCCACGACCGAGTATGAGCGCATATGGCCATGGCCAGTGCCACGGCCTCGATCTGGTTTCCCAACGGTGCCGGTCATAGGGCCAAGACTATAATTGCCAACTTTTCGATATCAAACTGACAATTCGTGATCGACTGGGGCTTGTTTCCACTGATTTTTCCACGACTGAATATGAGCACATATGGCGACGGCCAGTGCCACAACGCTGATGTGGTTTCCCAACGGTGTCGGTCATGGGGCAAGATTATAATTGGCAAGTTTTCGATACCAAGTTGAGAATTTGTGACCGACTGGGGCTTGTTTGCACTGATTTTCCCACGACCGAGTGTGACCGCATATGGGCGTGGCATGTGCCACGACCCCGATCTGGTTTCCCAACGGTGCCGGTCCTGGGAGCAACACTATAGTCGGCACGTTTTCAACGACAAACTGACAATTTGTTACAAACTGGGGCTTGTTTGCACTGATTTTCCCACCACTGAGTATGAGGGCGTATGGCCATGGCCAGTTCCACGGCCCCAATCTGGTTTCCCAACGGTACCGGCCATGGGGGCAATACTATAATTGGCAAGTTTTCGATATCAAACTGACAAATCGTGACCGACTAGGGCTTGTTTGCACTGATTTTCCCAAGACCGAGTATGACCGCATATGGACGAGGCAAGTGCCACGGCCTCGATCTGATTTCCCAACTGTGCAAGCCCTGGGGGCAACACTATAGTCGGGAAGTTTTCGATGACAAACTGACAATTTGTGACCGACTGGGGCTTGTTTGGACTAGTTTTCCCACGATCGAGTATGAGCACATATGGCCACGGCCCCGATCTGGTTTCCTAACGGTGCCGGTCATGGGGCCAAGACAATAATTGCCATGTTTTCGATATCAAACTGGCAATTCGTGATCGACTGGGGCTTGTTTGCACTTATTTTCCTATGACGGAGTATGAGCGCATATGGCCACAGCTAGTGCCACGACCCCGATCTAGTTTCCAAACGGTGCCAGTGACGGGGGCAAGACTATAGTCGGCAAGTTTTCAATGACAAACAGACAATTCGTGATCGACTGGGGCTTGTTTGCACTGATTTTCCCATGACAGAGTATGACCGCATATGGACGCGGCAAGTGCCACGACCCCGTTCTGGTTTCCCAACGGTGCCGGCTCTGGGAGCAAGACTATAGTTGACAAGTTTTCAACGACAAATTGATAATTCGTGACCAACTCAGGCTTGTTTGCACTGATTTTCCCAGCCCGATCTGGTTTCCCAACGGTACCGGCCATGGGGGCAAGACTATAATTGGCAAGTTTTTGATATCAAACTGACAAATCGTGACTAACTAGGGCTTGTTTGCACCGATTTTCCCAAGTCTGAGTATGACCGCATATGGACGTGGCAAGGGCCACGACCCCAATCTGGTTTCCAAACTGTGCCGGTGATGGGGGCAAGACTATAGTCGGTAAGTTTTCGATATCAAACTGACAATTCGTGACCGAATGCGGCTTGTTTGCACTAATTTTCCCAAGACCGAGTATGACCGCATATGGACGCGGCAAGTGCCACAGCCCCGATCTGGTCTCCCAACGGTGCCGACCCTAGGGGCAACACTATACTCGGCAAGTTTTCGATGACAAACTGACAATTCGTGACCGATTGGGGCTTGTTTGCACTGATTTTCCCGCGACTGAGTATGAGCGCATATGGCCACGGCCAGTGCCACGGCCCCGATCTGGTTTCCCAATGGTGCTGGTCATGGGGCCAAGACTATAATTGGCAAGTTTTTGATATCAAACTGACAATTCGTGACCGACTGGGGCTTGTTTGCACTAATTTTTCCAAGACCGAGTATGACTGCATATGGACGCGGCAAGTGCCACGGCTTCGATCTGGTTTCCCAACGGTGCCGGCCCTGGGGGCAACACTATAGTCCGCAAGTTTTCGACGACAAATTGACAATTCGTGACCGACTGGGGCTTGTTTGCACTGATTTTCTCACGACTGAGTATGAGCGCATATGGCCACGGCCAGTGCCACGACCCCGATCTGGTTTCCCAATGGTGCCGATAAAGGGGCCAAGACTATAATTGCCAGGTTTTCGATATCAAACTAACAATTCGTGACCAACTGGGGCTTGTTTGCACTGATTTTCCCTTGACCGAGTATGAGCGCAAATGGCCACGGTGATGGGGGAAAGACTATAGTCTAGAAGTTTTCGATGACAAACTTACAATTTGTGACCGACTAGGGCTTGTTTGCACTGATTCTCCCACGACCGAGTCTGAGCGCATATGGCCACGGCCAGTGCCACAGTCCCGATCTGGTTTCCCAACGGTGCCAATCATGGGGGCAAGACTACAATTGGAAAGTTTTCGATATCAAACTAACAATTCGAGACCGACTGGGGCTTGTTTGCACTGATTTTCCCACGACCGAGTATGAGCGCATATGGTCGAGGCAAGTGCCACGGCCCGGATCTGGTTTCCAAACGGTGCCGGTGATGGGAGAAAGACTATACTCGATAAGTTTTCGATGACAAGCTGACAATTCGTGACCGACTGGGGCTTGTTTGCACTGATTTTCCAACAACCAAGTATGAGTGTATATGGCCACAGCCCCGATCTGGTTTCCCAACGGCGCCGGTCATGGGGGCAAAACTATAATTGGCAAGTTTTCGATATCAAACTGACAATTTGTGAACGACTGGGACTTGCTTGTACTGATTTTCTCTCGACCGAGTATGAGCGCATATGGCCACAGCCAATGCCACGGCCTCGATCTAGTTTCCCAACGGTGCCGGTCATACGGGCAAGACTATAATTGGCAAGTTTTCGATATCAAACTGACAATTCGTGACCGATTGGGGCTTGTATTCTCTGATATTCGAACAACCGAATATGAGCACATATGGCCACGACCCGTGCCACGGCCCCGATCTAGTTTCCCAACGGTGCAGGTCATGGGGGCAAGACTATAATTGGTAAGTTTTTGATATCAAACTGACAATTCATGTCTGACTGGGGCTTGTTTGCACTAATTTTCCCACGACCGAGTATGTGCGCATATGGCCACAGCTAATGCCACGGCCCCGATCTGGTTTCCCAACAGTGGCGGTCATGGGGCCAAGACTATAATTGGCAAGTTTTCGATATCAAACTGACAATTCGTGTCCTACTGGGGCTTGTTTGCACTGATTTTCCCATGACCGAGTATGAGCGCATATGGCCACAGCTAGTGCCACAGCCCCGATCTGGTTTCCCAACGGTGGCGGTCATGGGGCCAAGACTATAACTGGCAAGTTTTCGATATCAAACTGACAATTCGTGTCCTACTGGGGATTGTTTGCACTGATTTTCCCATGACCGAGTATGAGCGCATATGGCCACAGCTAGTGCCACGACCCCGATCTAGTTTCCAAACGGTGCCGGTGACGGGGGCAAGACTATAGTCGGCAAGTTTTCGATGACAAACAGACAATTCGTGATCGACTGGAGCTTGTTTGCACTGATTTTCCCACGATCGAGTATGAGCGCATATGGTCACGGCCAGTTCGACGGCCCCGATCTGCTTTCCCAACGGTGCCTGTCACAGGGGCAAGACTATAATTGGCAAGTTTTCGATATCAAACTGACAATTCGTGACCGACTGGGGCTTGTTTGCACTGATTTTCCCAAGACCTAGTATGAACGCATATGGAGGTAGCTTGTGCCACGGCCCCGATCTGGTTTTCCAACAGTGCAGACCTTGGGGGCAAGACTATATTCTTCACGTTTTCAATGACAAACTTAGAATTCGTGACCGACTGGGGCTTGTTTGCACTGATTTACCCTAGACCGAGCAAGAGCGCATATGGCCACGACACCGATCTGGTTTCGCAGCGGTGCCGGTCATGGGGGCAAGACAATAATTGGCAAGTTTTCGATATCAAACTTATAATTTGTGACCTACTGTGGCTTGTTTACACTTATTTTCCCACGACCGAGTATGACCGCATATGGCCACGGCCATTACCACGGCCCCGATCTGGTCTCCCAACGGTGTCGATCATAGGGGTGAGACTATAATTGGCAAGTTTTCGATATCAAACATACAATTCGTGACCGACTGGTGCTTGTTTGCACTGATTTTCGCAAGACCGAGTATGACCGTATATGGTCACAACCAGTGCCATGGCCCCGATCTGGTTTCCCAACGGTGCCGGTCATGGGGGCAATAGAATAATTGGCAAGTTTTCGATATAACACTGACAATTCGTGATTGACTAGGGCTTGTTTGCACTAATTTTCCCAAGACCGAGTATGAATGCATATGGAAGCGACATATGCCACAGCCCCGGTCTGGTTTCCCAACAGTGCCGACCCTAGGGGCAAGACTATATTTTGCAAGTTTTCAATGACAAACTGACATTTCGTGACCGACTGGAGCTTGTTTGCCTTGATTTTCCCACGGCCGAGTATGAGCGCATATGGCCACGGCCAGTGCCCCGACCACGATCTGGTTTCCCAACGGTGCTGGTCATGGGGCAAGACTATAGTTGGCAAGTTTTCGATATGAAACTGGCAATTAGTGACCGACTAGGGCTTGTTTGCACTGATTTTTATGACCGCATATGGCCACGGTCAGTGCCACGGCCCCGACCTGGTTTCGCATCGGTGCCGGTCATGGGGGCAACACAATAATTGGCAAGTTTTCGATATAACACTAACAATTCGTGATCAACTGGGGCTTGTTTGCACTGATTTTCCTAAGACCGAGTATGAACGCATATGGAAGTGGCATGTGCCACGGCCCCGATCTGGTTTCACACTTGTGTCGACCCTGGGGGCAACACTATATTCTGCAAATTTTCAATGACAAAATGACAATTCCTGATCGATTTGGGCTTATTTGCACTGATTTTCCCACGGTTAGGTATGAGCGCATATGGCCATGGCCAGTGACACGACCCCGATCTGGTTTCCCAACGGTGCCGTTCATGGGGCAAAACTATAATTGGCAAGTTTTCGATATCAAACTGACAATTCGTGACCGACTGGGGCTTGTTTGCACAGATTTTCCAACAACCGAGTATCAGCGCATATGGAAGCGAAAAGTGCTATGACCCTGATCTTGTTTCCCAACGGTGCCAGTCACGGGGGCAAGACTATAATTGGCAAGTTTTCGATATCAAACTGACAATT
>JAOQMP010015773.1:0-12835 GCA_027563575.1 Erythroxylum pedicellare
TTCATGCAACCCTAATCATATCAATCCAATTTGCTCAAACTAGCCTTGCTCAAATAGCACATTAAACACAATCATTTAAATTTTTGCATTACGTTTTTCTTTCCTTTATACATGCATAATTCACCCCAAATTTCTCCTTTAATTGTCATTTAATAATTTTACATTTTAATCAAGGATCGGGGTCCAACATGGAACAACCCGATTTTTTTCGGGACAAACTACTTCCAAATCATGTTTGTCAATTGCACAGAGCCATCTATGGCTTGAATCAAGCATCGCGTGCTTGGCTCTAAAAAATCAAGGAAGCCTTGTTGGAATGGAATTTTGTAAATTTAAAATGTGATATGTCTATGTTCTACTATCATGAAGAAAACAACATTGTTATTCTTCTTATCTACATTGATGACATCGTTGTCACAGGAAATAATACCATCCTTATTGAGCAGATTATTTCAAGACTAAAGTCAAGGTTCGCACTCAAAGACCTTAGTAAACTTTCCTATTTTCTGGGTATCGAAGTTGATCAAACTAAGGGCGCTCTACATCTCTCAAAAACTGATAAGTGTGAATTGCGTCGTATTTTAGGACTTAGTTTGATATGCATTTAATAGTTAAATTAATCGTTTAGTATGTGTTTAGGTTAGTACAAATCTTGATGTGTTTATTAATATTTCAGGGCTAGCATCGAAAAATGGAGAAGTTTCGAAGACACTCTGGCCGAAACAACAGCCCATGATCATGGCACAAGAAGTTATGATTGTGATAGCAGCACTAGAGTTGGCCCATGATCATAGCCCATATATCACGATCATGACAGAAGCTTAGGACATGGCCCACGATCGTGACCTACTTGCCACGATCGTGACAAAAGGCTCAGATGTGGCCCACGAATGTGGCCTTCATCGAGCATACATGCAAAAAACACTAAAAATGTCAAGTTTTGAGGGATTTTTAGACCTTTTGGACCCCGGAAAAAACCTAGGGCTACTTAGAACATAAAAGGTATTCAAAGAATAAGACAAAGAGGAAAACGGAGCTTTCTTATCAACCACTTTTGAGAGAAACCATAGAGTGAATTATCAAGAGATAGAGGAAGAGAAGAAGGAAGAGAGAAGTAGATAAGAAGTCGACTTGATGTACTTATCAGATGAGGAGTTTCCTGAAGTCTCTACCTCCCGTTGTTCGTTTAATTAGTATTTCCTGCTATTTTTAATTTTATTATTGTACAGAATTGGAATAACAGTTGATTATAGGATTTTTGGATGTTGATGATGTTTTAAACTCACCTTCGGAGTTTTATCTTTGATTTAATGAAATTTGATTATTTATGTTTTACTGGATTTGTTCTGATTTAATTTTTGCAATTGGATAATTCGATGATAAACTGAGAGGGTAAATCAAATGAAAAATAATTAAATTAGGATAACGATAGTTGGGCAATTTAATATAACAAGAATTAAATCGAATCAAGAAATTGTGCAAAGAAAGATCTTGCATAGGTTTCTAATATTTTATTAAGTTTATTAAACAACTTCATATCTAATTAGGGTTTTGGATAGGTTGTTAATTGAGAAATTGTAATTTCCATAAGCTAATTAGGGTTTATAATTTAAGGTTAATAGTTATAATTCAAGAGAGATTAATCAACCCTAGGATCGTCTAGAACAAATAATCTGGTATTTCATAATCAATTAGGTTAGCGTTAAGGATTGGTAAAATTCCCTTCTCTCAATTGATAATTCCTTTACATTAATTCTTAGGTATGTGTTGCAACTAATGAATTATTAATATTTTCGTGATTGATTCCTAAATTGATTTGCTTGATCAAATTGAATTCTCGTTTTAATTTATTACATTTTAAATTTCTGTGATTTGTTCTAGCCTTAGACTTTAGGATTGGATTATCCCTCCACGTGAGATTGACACCTTAAGTACTGCATGAACAAATCATGGTTTGCGGATTATTAAGGTTAATCATTAAAACTTACACACATTAAACAACCCAATCAAGTTTTTGGCACTGTTGCTAGGGAGGCAATTAGTTTAGTTCTATAGTTTAAGGTGTTTAGTTAGTTTTTCATTTTTTTTGTTTTTCGTTCTTTCTTTTTATTTCTAAAATTGAGCTCTTACATGGATACAAAACTCACGAGAAGTTCGAGTCATGCAGCTGAAACCTTAGATTTAGACATCACTCAACTAGAACGATCCATTAGGAAAGCTTAGCATGAAGAAAAAGAAGAAGAAATCACGAAAGCAATAATAGACGAGGAATTTTAGCAAGATTTGGACCGCAGAGCTAACCAAGGATGTCAACAATGAACCCTTATGGACTTCATGAGGCTAAGGTTCAATGTGACTAACCAAGGAATAGCTAGGCTACCTGTACAAGCAACATCTTTTGAAATCAAACTATCCCTCCTAAACATGCTTCAACAACACATGCAGTTCTATGGAGTAATGAATGAAGATCCTAATGCAAATATAGTGAACTTCCTTACCTTTCGATACCATCAGATGTCAGAAGATACAATAAGAATGAGGCTCTTTCCTTTTACCCTTAGAGATAGAGCAAAGGCTTGGTATCATTCTCTAAACCTAACCAATTTCACAACTTGAGATCAGCTAGTTTGTGTCTTTTAAGATAAGTATTTTCCCCTTACCAAGACCACGAAGATTATGAAGGAGATTACCAACTTCCAGTAAAGTGACAGGGAATCGATCTATGATGCGTAGGAATGATACAAGGATTTGCAATGGAAATGCCCACATAATAACTTACCCAAGGAATTCTTATTGCAAACATTCTATAACGGAGTAACCCCACATACAAGGGGCACGATTGACACAGCTTCAGGAGGATCACTTATGAGAAAGACGATAAATGAAGCATAAAAGATGATATAGGAGATGGCGAGTAATAACTACCTATAAACGAACAAGCAGAGTAGACAAACTACTACCTTCCAAGAAAAAAAAAAGAAATCATAGTTGTTGATCAAATAATGGAGATGCAAGCTAAATTTGATAACCTAACTTGACAACTCAATAACATGAAGGCTTCGTCCTCAACTCCTGTGAAAGTCGTGCAACTTAAATGTGAACGATGTGGACAAATGGAACATAATACGGTGGACTATCTCTTAATGAAGGAAAGTGATCTAGAGCAAGTGAATTATATAGGAGCTCAACATGGACGAGGAGGGGGAAACAATTCCTACTCCAACACATATAACTCTAGGTGGAAAAACCACCCTAACTTCTTATGGACGAACAATGTTGGAGGATAGTTCAGACCTCAAGGACAATCAAGCTTCTAATAAGACAAACCAAGCTCAATGGATTCTAAGTTGGATAAGATTTTAGATAAAATTGAAGACTTGGAAGATGCACATAGGAGGCGTAAAAGCAAATTAGAGCAAATTACTAAGAACCATGCCTCTTTAATATACAATCTAGAGGTCCAAGTAGGTCAACTAGCAGAAGCAATTTCTATTTAGAATGCAGAAACCCTTCCAAGAAATACCGACTCTAACCCAAAGGAACAGATCATGACCATTACTCATGCCCAAGAAAAGAAGTTTGAACATGATAAGGAAGATGGAGGTAAGGGAGAAGGACAAGTAATTATGGAATTTCTTCCAAGTGAGCATGTAATCTAGCCAATCGAGGAAACTCGACCATAATTTCTATACTCTATTCTATCTCAATGGAAGTCAATTGCAAGTAGGGCGATGAGGATTTCTATAGAGTTTGAATTAAACAAGGTTGAAGACATAACAAAACATTTACAAACGAAGCTCACACGAAAAGAATAAAACAAGAAAAAGGTTAAGGAGCACATAGCGAAAGAAAACCCTAATATAGCACAGAAGAAAGAGGACCCAGGATATTTTTACATTGCTTATAGTATCAGTGGAGTCGAAATAGACATGGCATTCGTAGATTTGGGAGTAAGTATCAATATGATGCCCTATATCTTTAGTCAAAAATTGGGGCTAGGAGAGTTAGAAACCACAAAGACGTTAGTAAAGATGGAGGACATAATAGTTCATCAGTCGAAAGGGATTATTAAGGATGTGCAAGTACAAATTGACAAATTTACCTTCCTCACATACTTTTATATATTAGATATTGCAGAAGATTTGAAAACCCCTATGGTCCTTGGACGACCATTCTTGGCTACTGCCCACTCTATAATTGAGGATGATGGGGGTGAACTAACCCCGAGGGTAGGTAAGCTCAAATAACCTTCAAAGTGTCGAAGAAAGACAACAGTTGTAAGCATCAAATAACCTTCAAAGTGTCGAAGAAAGACAATAGTTATCCCGTACCTCTAACTAATCTCAAGGAAACCAAACCTCGAGGACAATGGGAAGATATTGAGGATATTGGGAATACATCTAGAAAGACATGATCATGAAGAAGAAGAAGGCAAAGGAAGGAGAATCAGAGGGAGAGTGGAATCCGGGGCATGGTAGCTCATGTGTAAATTATAAGATCGATGATTACATATCATTGCACGATATCGAACAACTTTAAGCATAAGAAGAGTGTCAAGCGACCGATGTTAAAAGAAGTGTTGCATGGGAGGCAACCCATAGACTGTTAAATTGATGTTATTTCCTTTGATTTTTGGTTAGTTGAATCCTGTAGTTAGGTTATTTCATTTCTAAATAAAATCCGGAAGGCATAGGACTTCAATATGAATTTGATGATCGAGGAAGTAAGCAAAGAGAGGTGAAAGGGCCATAAAGAGTTAAGAAATGATTTCGGAAAAGTGGAGAAGGACAAAAGAAGAGAAAATTTAAAATTTTGTGGAAAATTTGCAAGCTATGATAGGGAAAAAAAAAAAAAAGACACATGAATTTCAGTTTCAATTTTACCTTCCATTCACCTATGTATTCATTTCTTATTTCATTTTTTCACTCACTTTCATTTTAATTTTATCTCTCTAAGTTTAGAACCCCCAAACAGTCTCATTTCTCTCTAATCAAATTTCAAACCTCCAGTCTTTTCCGACTTCTACCTATTTGAAAGCCAGTATACCGCGCATTAAGCAGTTAGTAAAGCACGATCAATCATTGAGGCGAAATCAAGTCTCGATACGACGGAAAAGGTACAGAGCAGCTGATTACGGAGCACCTTTCTCAATATTCTCATTTTGAGGAAGGTATCCACATTCATTCTCTTTGTAATAAGCATTATGGTTCCAAAGTATTTTCATTTTGAAACTTTAGATAGATTAGAATTATGAGACAAGGACGAAAATTTAGTAGAGAGAATTCAATGGGGACAATTTATTCAATTTCAATACCCAGTTTATGAAGAACTTACCTTAGAATTCTTTATATCCCTTCAGTTCAAATCCAACAAACCTAAGGAATTATGGCTTAGGTTGCGGGGACAACCTTATGAGCTTAATTATGAAACTTTGTATGAAATTTTTGGTTTTCTCAAGTTATCATAGTGGATTAACACGATGATTTTCATGTCACCCCTACTAGACTGAACTAACTGGGTTAGAGTGTTTTGATGCTAAGAATGCACACAACAACATCATTAGGAGCCACAAGCACTTATTGCTACACAAATTCATGTGTTTTTGACAAAACAAAAACCAACAAGTGTTTGACGAAAGAATTTTTCATGTTATGGTGAATGGATCATAGCATCCTAGTTTGCATAACCACCCACATCTTTAATGCAATTATTGCTACTCGACATAAAAGGAGCAATAACTTAGGATTGGGTTACTTGGTTTTAACCATAGTTGATTACTATGGAGTTGAGTGCAAGGGACTCATGATTTACCGTATTGAATTCATAAACCATCACCATCTATGGCGAATTGAAATCTTGAAATCCCATAATATGGAACTTCGGGATATTAGTGAAGACATATGTCAAGGTCAGGACTAGTCAAGCAAGTTCAAGTGCTTAGCAACAACAAGAAGAGGATTCAACCAAAGAGGAGTCCGAGTAGGAAGAAGAAACAGAAGAACTAGCCTAGAAGAAAGTGCTTGATACAATCTCCGTAAACACCAAACTAATTACAGATATACTTACGAAGAACTCTAGAAGAATGAAGGAGATGGCCCAAACACAACAACGTCATAGCTGGGACACATGTCGTATCCATTGTTATTTTAAGGCTTGGGGCATCCAATTGCCACCCCCAACACCATCCCCGCCTCCATCACCATGAGGCTTTGTCCTAACCCTTTTCTTTTTAAATTTAGTCTTTATTTTACTTTTGGCTTATTTTTAATTTATGTTTCTCTCCTTTCCATGTGTGTCTGTTGCTCCCCTTCTCACATTGAAGACAATGTGTTGTTCAAGTGTGAGGAGGGTTATTTGTTTTGTTTTGAATGTAAATTTTGCATATTATATGATAGTTTGTTAGGTTGCATTTTGTTAATCATGTGAATGTGTCAATGGCTTAGATGGATTGAAATTGATTTAATTTTAAACAAAATCTATTAGGTTGTGGATAACCACTAGCTCGCAAAATTAGTGAATTAGGTTCTTTAGCTAAATATGCAGTTTAATTACGATTTAGTGTTAATTTGTCACCCTTTAAATTATCACATTCATTCATAATTTGAGGTCTTTCAACTTAAGTAGCTTTGCTAATATTTTTTCATGGAAATGAGTAGCTAAAGTAACAAGGTAGGCAATACAAAATTTTGTGTTTGTTAATTTTAAATAAATTACTATTCTGTTGGCCTTCGAGTTATGAATAGAGCTAGTAACCAGTTGAGAACGTGATATAACTAAGTAATCGGATCGACACATATCACAAATGTGTGCCTTCATATCAAAAGGCTATAATGACGTTCCAACCAAGCAGCTTAATAAAAATAACTTAGTTGAGTAGCCGGATCGACATTCATCACCAATGTTTACCTCCGCATAAAAAGACTAAGTCCATGTTCCCAAAAAACGTAATAAAGAAAGTATGTTTTTAAATAAAAACCTATCGAACTTGTGATAGCTTGACTTTTTATGAAAATGTACTTAAGAGTAGTTATAGAGTTTGAATGACCAAAGAATTATTAATGTGTGTGTGCAATTGAACAGGGTAAATAATTTAACACTTAGGTCTGGATTAATATGTATATTTAGTTCAAAGCCCCAAGACACAGATTTTACATGTTAATGATTTGATATAGCTGGAATGATTGTATTTAAAATTAAATTTATTTCATGAAGTTGAAGTCATTGTCTCATTACTGCATTTATGTATTGGGTGACTTTGTGTGTTTATTATTTTGTTTGCTTGAGGACAAGCAAAAGTTTAAGTGTGGGGATGTTGATAAGTGTAAATTGTGTCATATTTTAGGTCTTAGTTTAATATGCATTTAATTGTTAAATTAATTATTTAGTATGTGTCTAAGTTAGAATTGTGTTAGTTTGATAATTATTTATGTTTTAAGTGTTTTGTAAGTTAGTACAACAGGGTCTAAAGGAGAAGTTTCAAAGACACTCAGGCTCAAATAATGGCCCATGATCATGGCGTAACAGGCCCCGATTGTGATACAAGCACCAAAGTTGGCCCACAATTGTGACCCATATGCCACAATCGTGACAGAAGCTTAGGACATGGCCCAGGATTATGGCCTGCTTGCCACGATCATGATAGAAGGCTCAGATGTGGCCCATGATTGTGGGTTGCGTCGGGCAGACATGCAAACACTCAAAAAGTCAAGTTTTGAGAGATTTTTCAAGCCTTTTGGACCCCTAAAAAACCCTAGGGCTGCTCAGAATACAAAAGGTATTTAAAGAATAAGACAAAAAGGAAAAGAGAGCTTTTGCATCAACCACTTTTGAGAGAAACCATAAAGTGAATTATCGAGAGATAGAGGAAGAGAAGAAGGAAGAGAAAAGTGGAGAAGAAGTCCAATGGACATACTTCTCGGATAAGGAGTTTCCCAACATTGCTACTCCCGTCGTCTGTTCAATTCGTATTTCCTACTATTTTCAATTTCATTATTGTATGGAATTAGAATAACCATTAATGATAGGATTTTTGGATGTTGATGATGTTCTAAACTCACGCTTGGAGTTTTATTTTTGATTTAATGAAATTTGATTCTTTATATTTTACTAGATTTATTATTATTTAATTTCTGCAAATGCATAATTCGATGATAAGCTGAGAGGGTGAATCAAATGAAAAATAATTAAATTAGGCTAACGAGAGTTAGGCAATTTAATAGAACAAGAATTGAATCGAATCGAGAAATTTTGCGAAGAGAGATATTGCATGGGTTTCTGATAGTTTATTAAACAACTTCAGATCTAATTAGAGTTTTGGATAGGTTGTTAATTGAGAAATTGTAATTTCCATAATCTTATTAGGGTTTATAATTTAAGGTTAATGGTTATAACTCGAGAGAGAGTAATCAACCCTAGATTGTCTAAAACAAATAATCTGGTAATTCATAATTAATTAGGTTAGCGTTAAGGATTGGTAAAATTTCCTTCTCTCAATTGATAATTCCTTTAGGTTAATTCTTAGGTATATGTTGCAACTAATGAATTATTAATATTTCCTTGATTGATTCTTAAATTGATTAGCTTGATTGAACTGAATTCTCGTTTTAATTCGTTACATTTTAAATTTCTGTTATTTGTTCTGGCCTTAGACTTTAGGATTAGATTATCCCCTTGTGGGATCGACACCTTAGGTACTATGTAAACGAATTGTGAGCTTGCGGATTATCAAGGTTAATCATTAAAATTTACACACATTAAACAACCTAATCACAATCAAAGTATATTCTAAACATATTAAGGCAAACAAACATGCTCAACTCTAAACCATGCCCTACACCAATGATCACAAGTCACAAGTTTGTGAAAGAAGGAGGAAAATTGATGCAAAACTTAATCATTTATAGAAGTGTCATTGGCAGACTCCAATATGCCATAATCACACATCCAAATATTGCATATGAAGTAAATAAGTTGAGTTAGTTTATGCAATCACCTTCTAAAGACCATTGGCAGGGAGTAAAGCATATACTATGATATTTAAAAGGGATATATGAACTAGGATTATGTTACACGTCTAAAAATGTGTCAAGATTACATGGCTTTATAAATGTTGACTAGGCCACTAATCCAGATGACTGCAAGTCTACAGGTGGCTATCTAATCATGTTCAATAATAACCTAGTTATTTGGAGCTCTAAGAAGCAGCATGGTGTATCATGATCCAGCACTGAAAGTGAATATCGAACGGTTGCCAAGGATGTGCAAAGCTGACATGGTTTAGATCACTCATAAAGGAATTAAAAATTAGTACTCAAATGATTGCATCTTTATTGTGTGATAACAAGAGTGTTATATCTCTCTCCTATAATCCAATCTTGCATAGTAAGTCTAAACACATTGAAGTTGATGTTCACTTCATCCGTGACATGGTTAATAATGGAGAAATTTGTGTTGAATATATACCTTCTTCTAAACAACCAAAGGATGTGTTTACTAAGGTTGTTTCTTCTCAGCAATTCCAATATCTGAGAGACAAACAAAAATTTCAGAGGAAGTTCAATTTGGGAGGAATGTTAGAGAAGCAATCAATTCAAGCCCAATGAATTTAAGACAAATGGTGGACGCTTATAAAAATAACACATTAGTCTCACTTTATAAGATGGAGGATTGTGATGAGAAGAATAACAAAAATCTATTTTTGACAACTTTATTTTCTTGTATTCTTTTCATGTGATTTGTATAAGTGTCCTTTGAGAGGTCATAGTTTATTACAGCTATGTCAATTTAATTCCTTCTAATGATTGAATGATTAGAGTTGTTATCTTCCTGATCTTATACATCTTTCGTACCATTCCATTCTCTCATCGTTTTCTCAGTACACGCACCTGAAATAGAACCTTTGACACTAATATCATCTTTAGAGGTAACTTACACAAAGAATGCAGATTACTATATGATATGTAATTTTGCAAACCCGTATAAAGTCCAAGAATTGTCTGCAAAGCTAGAAGCTGATTATTATAGGCCAATAAAAGGTAACTTTCAATATCATATTAGTAGATTAAGTCCACAACATACCCATACAAACATCTTTTTTATACCAATAAGTAAGATGTATTATACATGATCGTAAAGTTGACCACTCAATCTTCAGTATAAACAAAAACTTGATCTACAATGAGATGTTAGATTGGTAAATCAATTCTAGAAAAGAATTACATCACTGAACAGTAAAAGATTGCAACTTATCTCGTGTAAGTTTGGTTAGAGACCACTTTCAACATGTATTCCCAAGCAAACAAAGCAATGAAGTCATATCATCATATTTCATTTAACAAGTAAAGCTCCTTTCTTACTTCAGCACGGACATTCTCTTTCATGTTTAAGTGTTCCTTATCCAAAATTTGGTGTTGAAAGAAGAAAGGAAGCATGTATTTTATATCAAGGGACACAAGCACAGTATATTGACTACACTATGTATGTCAAAGGAAGGAAAAGTTAGATAACGTTACAAAAAGGGAATTATAGGAAATCTTTTGGGTAAAGACAGAAAGAAGGGTGACATGAGGAATCACACCTTTTTTGTGATGTTCTCACTTCTTCCACTCATTGTTTTTACCTTTTCTCTATGTCTACAATGCCCAAGACGTCAATTTTTCTTTTCATGCGCGAGTCCATCCCTATCAACATCAATAAGCATAATATTATCCAGATTCCATAGAACTTTGTAGGCTTTCATTGTTTTTTTTTTTTACTGAAAGAGTTCTACGTTGAGAACAGTCTTTTGATACCCCCTTAATCTCATTTACCTATCTAGTCTGCACAAGAACAACATATGAAATTCAATTAATATTCTAGTGACACAGAACAACATATGGATTATAAAGAAATTTATACCCTGTCTAGGATGACCTTTTAAGTAACGCACAACTCAAAGAGTTGTATGCCAATGTGCCTCTTTGGAATTTTGCGTGAACTACGCAAGTATATGAACATCATAACAAAGTTTCGAATGAGTAATAGCAAGATAAATCAATCGACCAATAAGTCATCGATACTGATCTGGATGATCAAAATCAGACCTAGTAGCAAGAGTTAATTAATGCTTTTGTTCGATAAGAAACGCATAGGGTTTGGCACCAAGTAAACTAGTCTAAAAAATAATATCCAGTGTATACTTTCACTGGGAAAGAAGTAACCAGGACCTCTAATAATTTTAATCCCTAGGAAATATTTCAAAGCACCCAGGTCTTTAATGTGAAAACAAGCACTCAAGTACGCTTTAAAATTAGCAATAGCAGCAGAGGTATTCCCAACAATGATTAAATGATCCACGTATGCAAGAATATGAAGAACGATGCCATTATTATTGAAAGAATACAATAAGTAGTCAACATAAGATTGAACAAACCTAAAAGACGTAAGTGTTGTAGCAAGTTTAGCAAATCACTAGCAAAGAGCCTGACAGAGAACATAAAAAGATTTGCACAAACGACAAACTTACCAAGAGCAGAAGAAGATAAGTCACAAGGAAGTGTCATATACACTTCTTCATCTATGTAACCATGTAAAAAGACATTATGTACGTCCATTTATGGAGTTCCCAATCACGAATAACAGCCACATCTAAGAAAACATAAACAGTAACCATTTTGGAAATAGGCACAAAAGTCTCATGAAAATCAACACCCTCAACCTGGTTGTTACCTTAAATCACCAAACCGGCTTTATGATGCTTAATAGTGCCAACAGAGTTGTACTTATTTTTGTATACCTATTGAGAACCAATAGCGTTCTTATCTAGTGGCAAGTCCTGTACCATTAGATTGGATTGCCTTAATCTCTGTACGTATACTAATTAGGATCACAAATGGCCTCAGAAAATCATTTTGGCTTAACACCAGAAGTAACAACTGCCAAAAAATGAGTATGGGAAGCAAAAAAGTTATTGCATATCACATAGTTAACTATAGGATACACGTACTTAAGGACAATGACGAAGCAGGTGGTTGAGAGGCAAGGTCTAAGCAGCGGGCCGTGAGATATACATAATCATAAAGATAAATAGAGGGTTGTTTTGCCCACGTGCTAAGGCGAACATCATCATTTACAGTCACCAAATCAGTTTCATGAATGACAGGCAAAGAACCTCCAGCAGAAGTACTCAAATCACCTTAAGTAGAAAGGCCAACAACAATATCACCAGAAGCACTAGCATTAACCAGATAATTCCCTGTCACTTCACTACCCAAAACTCAACACCTTCACTCCCCTTGTCTAAAGAAGTTGGAGAACTCCCCTTAGATTCAGAAGGGACATGTGATGAGGATAAATGATGAAGATCAAGGAGGCTATTGGTTGGGGTAGTAGAAGTGGCAATGAAGTCCACATCAAAGGCGGAAGGGTGTGGTATAAAAGAAAATTTAGTAGGAGAACTTTCAAATAAGGTCTGAGCATATGGAAAGTGATTTTTATAAAAAACAACATCACGAGACACAAAGAAATCACTAGTTTCAAGATCATATATGATATATTGTAGGAAGGAAAAGAAAAGATAAGTAGAATATAATAGGCTATAATTGATGTAGATTGTAGCTAGAACTTAAAATAGGGCTTAGGGTTTATAGAAAAACCTCTACAAGCATAAAATTATTTGATTGATAAAAGACATACCTAAAAATCAAGCATAGGAAGCCTATTTATACTAGTATATGACCTAATCCAACTCCTAGTAGGAAAAGGAAATACTAATTAAAAAGTAATATGCTAATCCTATGATAACTAGGAATCCAAATAACTTAAGAAATACTAAATAGTAAGAAATCCAATATTAACT
>JAOQMP010015783.1:0-12835 GCA_027563575.1 Erythroxylum pedicellare
AGAGATAGGTTGACATAAATCCTCTTGGTTAGGGCCACACTTAATAGCAGAATTTACAAATCGATAAAGCCATCCTAAGGGTTTTAATTAGAAAGACTTCTATTAATCAACTGATAGATCAATTATTAATAGTCTTGAGAAAGATATTAACTTAAGATAAGAATTTTCCCAGTCTAATAATTAATAATATAATTGTATAATAAAGGGTAATAGTTAAGAAATATTAAGGGGATTCATTACCTGGACATTATTATATGATATTGATTTTTCTTAGTATTTTCCTTTTTCTGTGTTCAGTATTGTTTTAATTCTTAGTTTATTTTTTGCTTGAATTTTTAATTAAAATTCAAAATTTGATTCATAGGTTAGATAATAGAATAAGGGTGATTGCTAGTACTTATAGCTTTTGTGGGATCGATCTTTATTTGTTTGTACTAGTTATAGCTACGTTGTGCACTTGCAATATTTTTAATATTGATAAAACATGTCAATCAACAACCTATAATTTGACTCAATAATATCTCGCTGCCTAGTAGGTCACTTTTGATGATATTAAAGGAGTTATTCTCTTCTTCTTAAAATGAAGAGATCCATGAAATTAATTTGAACAAAAAAAAAATCTACCCAAAGAAAGAGATTGGAGAGAAAAAAAAAATCAATTATAAGGAGTTTATAAAAAGCTCATATCTTAGTCATTTTTTGGAAAAAAATTGCTTAAAATACATATAAACACTTATATAAATGACATAGAAGGTGCACTTGCCTCTTAAAAATAATATTTCCACCTTAGCAAAAATGTTCAAAAATTGGGTATGAAAAACGAAAACTAAAAAACGATATAAGACAACTTCTAAACTTATGAATTTGGCTCTAATACTAATTGATTGGAAGTCTTGGTTCCATAATAATTTGTGAACATAAGAAAAAGCTATAATAGAAAAGTTTAGGATTCGCTAAACTCAATTCACCAGCCTCTACCACACATAACTACACAATATTCAAATTGATGATTAATAAAAATACCTTAAGAATACATCAATTAAGTTAAACTATAGTTTATGGTAAGCAAAAAATTTTATAAATACAACAAGATTGACAAAATGGACCCAATAACTTAAAATATAATAATAATAGAATATTCATCCTATAATTGAGCCAATTACTTCCTCCATATGATTAAGATGTTAATTATTATAAAATTATGCTAATTTGCATTAATTGAGTCAATAATAGTAGACTATAGTTAATTTTTTAGAAAAAAATTATATTTGAATTAATGTGGAAATATAGTGTTCCATTATGTAGTTACGTAAAACATAAAAAGACTAAAATGTTTTATTATAAAAGTTTAATGATATTTCCAACAATAGCAAATAATTTTCGTTATAACACTAGTTGTCTTGTTTTCAATAGATTTATCATATTCTAACTTTCAAGCGTATACATAAGTCTTTTTTCTCATAAAAGGTTTACTTAGATAGTGCAATAGAGTAATTATTTAGTATAGTGATATGTCCATAAATCAGAAACAATCTCTCTACCAGTTAGGGATAAGGCTACATACTATTAAACCTCCCAAACCTCCCATTTGAATAGGACTTTCACTAGTTTGTTGTTGATGTTGTAGTGGTATGTCTAAAAGATTAAGGAGCAAACTTATCCAGTGACCAGTATATTGCATCTTGAAATTCATAGCAAAGTAAATGAATGCCAAGATGTGTAAATGAAGTAATCAGATAGTAGCCCTATAAATTATCTTATAATAGATTTAGAATTTTTCGTGTTAGAATAAAATTTAATTTATCAACTTTTACTGGTAAGGTTGAAGATTGATATAATGTAAAATGATTTTAAGATTATTAGTAAGATTTATCTATTTCATCCAATTTAAATCTAGATATAGATTCATTTTAATTTTGTAAATATATGTACATTGAGTTCAATAAAAATTTTAAGGTAACCTAAATTCTAGCCTCGAGGTATGACTTCTATTAATAGATTTAAGTCCAGTTAATTTTTATAGAATTCTATATAAAAGAAGTGATTACAAAATTTTGAGAGAGTGCAAATTATAGTAAAAAATTGAAGTGAATCGAATAAAATGTAAAAAGTTTCATTAGTAAAAATAATAAGAAGAGAAAGAGAAGTGTATTTTAGATTAACAAATTGAGAAAAAGAAGCAGTGAACAAAACCATCAATTGCTTAAAACAAAAGGTAAATCGAGAAATAATTTTAAAGCTTAATACATCACTTAATATGATGATTGACTATATATTAAAATATGATTTAGCCATGAAATGTAAATAATGGCCACTACCCTTATTAAAGGGGATAATAATATATACAATTTCTTTTATTGAAATATTAGACATGATATTATGGACTAAAAAAATTTTCATAAGAGCAACCAATTACTTGATAAAGTGAGGAATATTAAAACATTTTCTAAAGTTGAATAATAGGAATGATTGAGTTAGGGAAGAGCAAAGAAAGAGTACTTCCTAGAGGTCAAGAACCAAAAATTTTAATAAGGAACTACAAGCCATTCATAGAGTGATTCATATGATTTTAGGAAAAGATGAAAAAGAGTCACGAAAGAAGAGTTGTAACGAATGGCCTGATCATAATAGAATTGATGAAAAAAATGAAGGTCTATGAGATTACCTTTTAAGAAATAGACAATAAATCATTAATCCATCTTCGTGAAGATGTCATATTTAGGACTTTATCGGTAGATATAGTAAGTGTGGTTGACATCTTGTTTTATAATGCCTTCAAAGAAATGAGAATCCAAATGCATAGATTGCATCATGTAATCTCACTTAACTTCGTTTTAGAGGAGATCAAATTTAGAAAATGATATATTTGCTCATAATATTAGTAAAGAGTCAAGAAATATAACTAATAGAAAATTTTATGTAGTAAGAAGATCATATTTGTAATTGGTGTGTCATCCCCCTTTATGATAAAAAATTGATTAACTTTTTCTAAGCATGTCAATTATGAATTAACTGTAAGTGCACTGCATAGTTGTAAGTAGTACCAACAAGTATAGGTCGATCCCATAAAGACGATGAATACTAGCAGTTACCATTATCCTAATTTGGTTTTGATTTTTAATTAAAGAAAATAAAACTTAAGCAAATAAAATAAAATAGGTATTAATATTGAACCATGAAATAAGAAATCAATTAGTAAATTACCTATATAGATTAATGCCAGTGTTTCAAATCCCCCCAAAAAACCCTTAACTAATTGATCTTTTATCATGCAATTGTTTTATTAAATATTGGATCGTGAAAATTCCTATGGTATGCTAATAGGTCTCTCGAGTCTAATAATAATTAATCCTAAGGCTATCAACCAAATTACTCATGTTAAAGTTTATAGGATAGTTTTATCAAATTGTGAATTCAACTATTAGGTTTGACCCTAATCTAGAGAATTTATGTCGTCTTATCTTAAGGGTTGCAATCAACTCCTTCTAATTACAGTAGATCTATTCATACAAGGATTTCTCAATCTTTATATAATGAAATCAAATTACGATCTAAAATTTTGGATCTATTAGAACATATATTAAACACGTAATTGAATCATAATAGGTCAATCAAAATAATTGCATTAAATAAAAATATCAAAACATGTTAAAGCATAAACATAGCGCTCATCTTACCTTAACATTAAAGAAATTTATTTACATGTGATGGAAAACGAAATCAAACATAAACAGAAAGAAAAACAAATAGAAAATGAAGGGTTAATAATTTTAAATCTCCTTTTTATCTCCTATTGAATGTTCTTAGCAAGGTAGAGGTTTGATCTTGTATTCTCTTGGATTTTTCGATGATTTTTTTAATTTTTCTACTTCTCTGGGTCAAATTCTCCCTTTGAGTTGCCTCTGAAAGTCTCTGAATGTCTTTACACATCTACTCCTCTATTTTGCCTCCGAGCACATCCTTTTATAGTAATTTTTAAGGTTCTAAGAGATACATGGTTTGATACACAACCATGTATAACCCAAAATGTCCAAAATTTGCCAATCTACGTAGCGTGAGAGAAGTATACTGACTTATACATGACCGTGTATCCTTTTTTGTGCTTTAAATATTAGTTTTATATCACGTTTTCATCTAAATTCTTCTTCTTTTAATCCAGGAAGGCAATTATAATCTATAAATGCACTAGGAGCAAATTAAGTACTAAATATATAGTAAAAATATAAAATATCAAGCAAGAATACATCAAATATGGGGTATAAATATAGCCAATTATGCATATAGTAAGCATCCCCACACTTAAGCTTTGGCTTGTTCTCAAGCAAACCATAACCAAAATTACAAATCTTACATCATCTACTTTTCATTAATCTTAATCTGTCCATTTATACTATGAATCATCATATCCTATTAAAACAAATTAACATACAATTAGAGTTAAGTTATCCTAAAATTAACTTTCTAAGTAATATCAATAGTAATCACATTAAGAATCACATTGAAAATCAAAAGCATACCCTTTACACACTCACCATGATTTCACTCAATGCATTCAATTGTTTAGGGTGAAAAGTATTCAAATTCTCAATTAATGCATAGTAAAACTCTTACCATAAACATACAATATTATCACATCTCCACCACTTATGTATAAACTAAAATCAAAAATCAAAAGGTCTTTATACAAGTTGTAATGGGGCTTAGGTATGATATGGTTAACATAATAAAAGGGTTAAATTGAAGGAAATTTACTAAAGAAATTTGATGAAACTTATTTATAAATACGCAAGCCCTTTTATTGCAGCTTTATACTTATTCATAATTTTTTCTTATGCTCATTTTTTATATCAATCAAAACAATTTTGAGCATTTAGTACCACAATTAAATAAATAATGGACCTTTCAAAAATTTCTAAGTTTCAAACAAACACGTAATGTAAATAACCTTCAGGGTTCAAAACAATTAAAAAGGCTTTAAATAAAAATAAGATAAAGGTTAATGTGTGATTTTAATCAATGAAAGAGGCTAAGGCTTAACTTGGTTATCCTAAAGATAAATTAAGGTAAGGTAATTATCAAAGAAATAGGCCATCACAACTTGTTGAATCTAAGTGCCTTTATCACTTCAATAGTTCTAATTTAACAAATATGGTCTCAATATGAGTGATAAAAGCAAGTTTTACAATCATTTCTACTATACATGATAACACACATGAAAGAAATAAAAGAGCTTTAAAATTTTAAAATTTTTAATCTTAGGCTTAAAACTCATGAAAAAAGATGGGTATATGTGTGTAAATAATATGCAATGTCATTTTTTTGAAACGATATACAATGTCATTTAACTTGATTACATCAATGAATACTCAAAATACAACTTATAAGAGTAATTTTATTCTAACTATCATCATTTTGCATATTAATTCAATCAATATTCAACAATGAAATAGAGTATTGATGGAAAAAGTTCAATTAAGTCAAAAAATCATTTCATAAAATTTTATAACCATGATTAT
Source organism: Erythroxylum pedicellare (assembly GCA_027563575.1). NCBI lineage: Eukaryota > Viridiplantae > Streptophyta > Magnoliopsida > Malpighiales > Erythroxylaceae > Erythroxylum > Erythroxylum pedicellare. The sequence continues at coordinate 5,517 of JAOQMP010015783.1, forward strand.
ATTAAGCTTAAAAAAGGTTAAAATTTCATTAACCTCTTCCCATACTTAAAGTTGTATATTATTCCCAATGTATAAAATATAAGTATATATAATAAAAAGTGAGAAGGTTTTTGGTGCTTTCCTGAATATGGCGACTTTCTAATTTTGATATAAAAAGATAAAATAATAAAAAAACTAAGTAAATAAATAAATAATATAAAATGAAATAATATAAAATTCAAAATAAAACCTATCTAAATTCATGGGTTGCCTCCCATATAGCACTTCTTTAACATCATTAGCTTGACATAACCTGCACGCTGACCCTCATCCTGGGTTTATGATTAGTGGCATGCATCCACCTGTTTCTTTGCATAAGGGTTTTGTAGCCTGTAAGTAAGCCACTTGCTGAAAGATAATAACAAGGACATAATTTATCAAATTAATAAATTCAATTGCACGCATTAATGTCCTTTTTATTGCAAATTTTTAATAAAATAGTCAATAATAAAACCCCCTGAATCATCAATTAACTCGAATAGTTGTCTTGAAAGAAACAAGAACCCTCCATACTTAAGGTCACTACGAACGCCTCGTCGGTAGTTTCCTTGGTTCCTCCACCAATTCTTCCTCAACCACCTCTGTCCACTCTTTTTCTACTTCTTCCTAAATAAAGGTCTCTAACTCATTTTCTTCAATTACCTCCCACCACTTCTCTACTTCTTCTTCTTATATGCAGGTTCCTTCGTCATCTTCTTTTGAAAGCTCTTCTTGAAATGTCACTCCATTCAATAGGCCAACCATTAAATTATCTAAAATACTCTCTTCCTTTTCTTCTTCTTTTAGGAGCTCTTTTTCACTATTAAGGGTGATTGCCATTCCAAATTCTTTAGGATCTATTTCAATAGGAATAGGTAAACTCCCTTGCATCTCGTTAGCTATTATCTCCACAAGTTGGTTGGTTTGATTCACCATATTCTACATACAAGCCTTTATTTTTTGATGTCTTATGATTGATTCTTAAATAAAATCAGTCATCATATCTTCCAAAGTTAGCTTGTTAATTGGGAGTCCTTGATGCCATAAATTTTCAGCTGGAGCGTAATTGTTCCATCCATAGGTGTAAAAGTTGCTCCATTATAAATTACAACTATTTTTATATAGTGCACCTTAAGGTCGATTGTACATGCTCGGTTGCTCCCAGATATAAGTTGGTGCTAAACATTCATGATTGTAATAAAATCTCCCACAAATGTCACAACACAGAGTCCATATCAGTTGAGCCTCCAAAAACATGTGAGGAAACCTCTCCCTCCTATATGGTGATGAAACATATTGCGAAGATATATTTTAGGTCTCATAAAAGCATTGTCCGCTCCATCCATCCATCGTGAGTAATGACTATAATGTTAAATCTCAGTTCCTAAAATAAATCACCAACACACTTTAAATGTAAAGAAGTTTAAACAATAATTAAATTAACAAGCCATAAATACAATAACATAAAATAAAATAAAATAAATATAAAAATAATGACCAGAGTTATAATATTCAGGTGTTCCTAATATTAAAATCCTCAGGAACAACGTCAAAATTTTGATTGACTTTTTTATAACTATATGAATTATGAATTAATCGTAAATGCATGGTGTAGCTATAGCTAGTAGCAACAACTATAACCAATCTCATAAAGACGACAAATACTAGTAGTTACCGTTGCCCTATTATCTAGTCTACAAAATTGCTTTTTATTTTTAGTTAAAGAAAATACAAATTAAGCAAATAAAATAAAATAGGTACCAATATTTAACAAAGAAATAAGAAATCACTTAGGAAATTACCTATATTGAGAATTAGTGTCCGTGTTTCTAATCCCCTTAAAAACCCTTATCTAATTGATCTTTTATCTTGCAATTGTTTTATTGAATATTGGACCATGGAAATTCTTATGATATCCTAATAGCTCTCTCGAGTCTAGTAACAACCAATCCTAAGGTTATCAACCAAATTACTCAGGTTAAAGTTTATAGAATTGCTTTATTGAATTATGGATTTTTCTATTAGGATTGACCCTAATTTGGAGGATCTATGTCATCCTATCTCTAGGGTTATAATTAACTCATAATTACGGTAAATATATTCATACAAGGATTTCTCTATCTTGACGTTATGAAATCAAATTATAATCTAATATTTCAAGTCTATTAGAACATATATTAAACACATAATTGAATCATAATAGATAAATAAAAAAAGATTGCAATAAATAAAAATATCAAAACATGTTAAAGCATAAACATAAGGTTGATCTTACCTAGACATTGATGAAATTTAGTTACACATCATAGAAAATGAAATCAAATATAAAGAGAAAAAAATGAATAAAAAATGAAGGGTTTATAATTCTAAATCATGCTTTTATCTCCTATCGAACGTTCTTTGCAAAGTAGAGGTTTGATCTTGTATTCTCTTGGATCTTTCAATAATTTCTTCATTTTTTCCACTTCTTTATATTAAAATCACCCCTTGAGTTAACTTTGAAAGTCTCTGAACACCTATACACATCTGCTCCTCTATTTTTCCTCTAAACACATCTTTTTATAGTAATTTTTAAGGTTTTGGGAGATACACAATTTGATACACTGCCGTGTATAACCTAAAATCTCTAGAATTCACGAAGATGCACAGCCTAAGAGAAGTACATGGGCTAATATGTATCCCTCTTTGCTTCAAATATTTGTTTTATGTCTTGTTTTCATTCGAATTCTTCTCCTTTTAATCCATAAAGGCAATTATAACGTATAAATACACATGGAGCAAATTAAATACAAATGCACAATAAAATATTAAATATCAAGAAAAAATACATCAAATATGGGGTATAAATATGGTCAATTATGCGTTTATCAATAATCTTATCACGTTACCAATTGGTAACGAAATTATCCACCCTAAATGAAGTAGGTAAGATTCATAGATACCAAAGGATGGAGAAATATGATCACAACCTTAAAAAAATATGTTGTGTACACACTGAACATGAAAAATGGAGTGTTAGAGGTATGGTGAAATGATCATAAATTCAAGTGAAGAAATTAATAAAGTTATAGTTGGAAGACCTGAGGATTTTATGACTATCAAAATTAGGGTTAGCAAGGAAGAAACTACCAAAGAAGTTATGGAGAAATTCTTCAACAATTGAACATTTTTATATAGAGTTCAACCAATTTTCCAAAGTTGAGTAGAAAAATAATTTATCATAAACTAAATGTAGGCCCTCTCTTTAGACAAATAATAGAAAAATGAATTTTGCAATAAAAAGACAACATACTGTATAAAAGTAGGTAACTAAAATATTAAATGCATGCTATATAAGAGAAGTTGACTTCCGTAAGTGGCTTACTAATATAATATGGTTAAGAAAGAGAATATAAAGTGGGAAATATGTGTGGATTTCATATACCTAAATAGGACATGTCCAAAATATAGATTAATTGGTGAATGCCACTTCATGCCACTAAATATTTAGTTTAAAGAATTATTATTAATTATTGATTTTTAAATAATTAATTAAAATATTTGTATTATTATTAAATAATAAAATTTTTTATTTAATAAATAAATAATTAAAATTATTTTAAGTGATTCAATAAATTATTTATTTTCAATTAATTGTGTATGATTTTTCTTATAATAATGCAATTAAAAAACCATATAAAATCATTGAAATAAAATAAAATAGTTATTAAATAAATTAAATAAAGTATTGTGCAATGTTGATAATAATATCCTAATAAGAATCCATCAAAATGATGTATTTTCTAAATAAATAAACTATTCTTAAGTTTTCAAATAAAGAGTTTCAATTTAGATGAAACACAAAGAAAAATAGAAGAAAAATTAAAAATCTATATTGTCTAAATAAATAAACTAACCTTAAATTCTCAAATATAGAGCTTCAGTTGAGACGAAACACAAAGAAAAAGAGAAGAAAAAAATAAGTTATGTTTGCTTACTACTGTTTAGTTGTTATTCCTAATATCTGATTCCAGGTTATACTTGCACTTACCTTGGGGATAAAAATTTATGATTATTTAAAATCCATTCCAAATTTATTAGTCCTTATCTTATCCATTACTAATAACCAAACAACCAAAAACTAAGGAACATAAGTTACATACCCATTCCCATATCTTTATTCCTAGTTACCAAATGTACCTTTAAGGGTATCTTCTACTTTAAAGTCATATATTTTAGTCTAAAATGTTAGGATTCATCGTCACGATCACAAAACAACAATAAATTTACAGGAAACAAGATTAAATTACATAATATTTTTACGTGGTTTGACAATATGCCAACATCCATTGTCGTGTTAGAAGCTTTATTCTTTCTTGTCTTATGATATACGATCGCATAATATCATAGCTCCTTATATAATGAGAATCTATAATAGAATATGGAAACACAATTCTACCTAGACTACGATAGAGTTTGGAAATATAATCTTACCTATACTAGGAACCAATTAACGTTTCATATCTCTTATTATTTCCTACTAGAAATAAAATACAACTCCTAGTAATATAAAGAAACTAGATATTCCCATCAGGCTCCACATCCTAACAGTATCCCACTTTGAGACTGATGCTCGAACTAAGAAACCAACATCTTGCCTATGCACCTTAAACAACATTCAAGCATCTAATATGACAACAACTCCATTATAAACTATGAAGGCCAACTGAGGTTTTACATAACCTTAGTTTTCCACAATCAACATATTTAGTGAGTATATCCATTGAATTCTTCAAATCCAAAATCTTTTCCAAACACAACGCTCACTCTTCAATTAAATTGCGAGTAAAGATACTTGCATCATATTTATTTGGTCCTAGAACGGAACACTAAATTTTTCATAAGCTATAAAGCACTCTGGATGTCATTATAGAGCATGTTATCCTGTTACTTCTTACTTATCTCCTCAAAAAATTCTTTTAACTAAAACATCTCCTCGCCAGCTTCAGACATAGCTATATACTCTGTCTCTGTAGTTGATATAGAAACAACAAATTTGGAATTTGTACATCCAACTCAAATTTGAACCATCTATAGTGAAGATATACCCCAAAGTACTCTTACTAATATCGAAATCCCATTAAGATCAGCATCAATGAACCCTTTCAGTTTCACTTTGAATTTTACAAAGCAAAGTGCCATACCTAATATACTATTTAAGTACCTTAATAGCCATTTTACAGCTTCCCAATGCACTTTTCCTTGATGTGACATAGAACTACTCACAGCTCCTACTTTATATGTTATATTTATTATAGTATAGATCATAGCATACATCAAGCCAACAACTATAGAAGTGTATGGTACCTTTGACATACATTTTTGCTCCTTTACAGTTTTAAAGGACTTCTCATTAGAAAGTGTTCTTGGGCTTAGTATCATCATGATAAAATCTACTTCATACTTTTTCAATATACTACTCTTAAGGCAACTTCAACCTTTTAGCTAGCATGTCTCTAAAAATTCTCATGCCAAATATATGCCTTGTCGCGTCCAAATCCTTCATCTTAAATCTTTCACATTGCTTCCTCTTTAGATTATGAATCTCCTTCATACTAAAACTTACAATCAACATATTGTCTACATAAATAATTAAAATAATATAACCATCATTAAACATCTTAAAATAGCAATAGTGATTCGTGTCTCTTCTTTTAAACATGTTATTGCATATGAAGGCATCAAACTTTTTACACTATTTTTGTGGAGCTTATTTCAACCTACACAAACTATAATATCCTGCCTCGTAAAATTTTTAAGAGATTAAACTATTAGATTGAGTCAGAGTCACGTGAGTTATTTCATATAAGAATTTACGATATGTATTTCATTCACATGCATAATATTCATATACATATATGAATTATGATTTAGAAAACATTACAAGATGGTATATGCACTCAATTGACATATTTCGGGGTATAGAACAAAAATAAATATGATACGAATGTGCATTCCTAATGTTTTACATTTTTCTTTACCAATAACATGAATTGATGGATTATAATTAGTGAATTGAGAATTTATTGTTACAATTGAGTAATTGATGAGGTGATATGTGCATCTAGTATAAGAAAAACGTTAAAAAGCATGACAAATTTATTCATGGGAATTTAGGTTGATTAGGCCTATGAACTAGTGACATGTGGCATTGGGAATAAGTGACAAATGGCTCGATTAAATGAATGATAAGTGGCTTGAGTATAATTGTGGCAAGTGGCCCTTTAAGTCTATGACAAATGACACTTTAGACTTGTGACATGTGGAGCAATAGAATGGTGACAAGTGTAGCTTTACAAATGGTGATATATATAGCCTTACAATTGGTGACATGTGTAGCCTTACAAGTAATGAAATATGCAGGCTTAAAATGAGTGACATATGGAGCCTAAAGTAAGTGAAACATGGATCAATAGAGCGGTAACATATGGACCAATAGAAGGATAACATATGTACCAATAGAATGGTGACGCATGGACAAATGGAATGGTGACACATGGATTAGTTTGACCTTCTTGAACTTTCTAGAGAAAATGGATGAAAAGGCAATAGAAGTAAGAGTGAAGGTCTGATATAAGGTTAGAAGAGGGAGAAAACGAAAATGAGAAGAGAAGGAGATAAAAAGAGGAAGAGAAGAGGAGAAGGAAAGAAGTAATCAAGGTAAGTTAAAATTTTGGTTTCAATTTCATCTTTCTCTTTCAATCTGTTTTTCTTATTCTTATAACATGAATTTGGAGAAACTCAAAGAATGAAAGTTGTAGATATAGGTTTTAACTTGATCTCTGTGAATGTGGCTTGATAAAATAGTCACTAGAGTTCAAGTTATGCTTGTTTCCCTAATACTGCCTGTGATAGACCCCCGTGTAGGAACCTTAAATTATTTCCTAATTTTTGAGGACCTTAGAGTCCGAATTAATGAAAGTATAAAACATGAAAAATTATTATTAATGCCTTATTAATGCTTTTGTGAAACGATTTTGTTAAGAGATGCATTGATAGTAATTTATTGAGGTTTGAGTATTGGTTGTCAGTCTGTTTCTTACCAAAAATAGGACATAATTTGGATGGAGATTATATTTTAAAGGGAGAAGTTGTTTGTGTAATTTTTTAGATATATTAAGACTAATGGAAGTCTATTTTTAGGGGGCACAAGATTCATGGTATTTGGATTTTTTTAGAGAGAGTTATGATTAAAAGAAGACAGCTTGTTCATAAAGGAACATTAGGAAGAAAAGGATGTAAACATTGCACATAAGGTTAGG
>JAOQMP010015808.1:0-12833 GCA_027563575.1 Erythroxylum pedicellare
CATACAATCACATTATTTGCATTCATTTATCCATTCATCACATGAAATAATAAGCCATATTTGATTATCTATCCTAGAAACAAAAAAAAAAAAATTACAAGCCTTTTAGGCCCAAAATATTCTTCCTGGACTTGGATCTTCCACTTCAAACTCTTCGCTCACATGACCCGATCCAATCGGTAAAAAGTGTGTAATGGCTTTACTTTTCAACACAAAAATTGATTTTCATAAAACCGAATTTTTGCCCATAAGAAAACAAAAATCTGCAATTGTTTTTCACCAAAACCGAAACTTATGAATATTACACAAAAATTCCAGCACTTGTAAAAAACAAAAATTTTTTACAAAAAGGTTCATACAACCAAAAATTTGTTAAAACAAAATTCCAGCACATTTGTTTTCTAATAACCAAAAAATAGCCAAGACATCATAACCATAATCGAAACTTTACCTCTTCCTTTGTTCAATCCATGGCTTCTTCATCTTCATCATTACATGATTTTGTACATTACATAATCAAAGATAACATAAAAAAGAAACCAAGGAGGAAACCTAGTGATGATAGACCATCCTCTTTGTTACAAACCAAATGAAGAAATCTTACAAGGTAACTTTAGAATCTATGGACAACAAAAAGAACAAAACATGCACCATATATATTTCTATCACATAAAAATATGCAGCATATAAAAATGATTGTCAACCCATGCACACATATAGGAACTGAAATCATGTATAAGAAAATTGGCTTTGATACCAATTGTTAGATCAGAAAAGAAAGCATGTCATATTTGGAGAAATGGTAGATTTCAAAACTTTTTAGAAATCTAAATCACAGCGGAAGCAATATGTCCAAATCATCATGCCAATCTATATATGATATGGTATAAGGATAATAATAAACACAAACAAGATAGAGATTATTACCAACTCCTTCGCTATAGTTTTAACTCCTCACTGTGCTATCCTCTCCTTCTTTTTTCTTTTAAATCGTTTCCTTGTCAATATATCCTCTCCTTGTTGTTGTATCCTTAACCAATTTGATCTACCACTTGTTCTTCTTAGACAACTTAGTTAACAAGATCCTTTGGTGGGAAAAGAGAAGAAATGTTTGGAAGAGATTTTTCTTAGAAGAAAGAAGGCAATAATGAGACACTTCTCATTCTAGGTTTCAGCCATGCATAGGTGAGAGGAGAAAATTGGTCAAAACAATGCAACAACACTTTCTTACACACACAATTTTGTTTATGCATGAAAAGGAAAGAAGAGAGAGCATCTTATGCATCATACCTTTCTTTAATCAAACATAAAGAAGCCATTAAATGAGACACTTCTCATTTGTTTTAAGATGGCTATATGAAAAGATCAAACACCTAATATGACATGTCAATTTCGATTTTTTAGTAATGAAAGATGGAAGATGATCCATCCAATACACATCTTTCATCTTTTATCAAAAGAATGCTAAAAAGGTTACATTACATGCCATCTTAAAAAATAACCATTAAACTATTTAATGATAAGATCATAACTCCATTTAATGATGATAAAGCATGATAAATACCATCTTTATTTAGCAATTCAATGCTAAATGTGTAGCTGCACATTCAGCCATCAAAAGCCAAAAACAGACTTCATGTCTTTAAGAATTTTGTTTTAATATAATTAATATAATCAATTAAATTAAACCAAAGTCTAGCCTATTTTTAAATGTTTATTTGGGCTTCTAATTAACCATTAATTAGTACAAGCCCAAAATTCAATCATGTGCTTTAAAAACTCCATTTTTATTTCTTATTTAGCTTGATAACCGTCCTTGAAGCCAAGTGGCGAATCTTATTGGATTTAGATAATTCAAGCTCCAATAAGCCCATAATTAATTTCATTTCATTAGAATTAATTCTAGCTTATTAACTAAATGTCATTCCACTAAAGATAATTAGTTGACCTCTTGAATTATTAAATATTATGAGAACAAATATTTCAAATAACATGTCTAATTGCAAATCTTATTATGAATCTTAATATAGTCATCCACACAATAAAGGGTAAAATTACCGTTTTGCCTTTATATTGGTTTTTCTTTCTAAATCTCCCGTTTTACTCTATATGGTGATTAACACATAAGATCTTATCTTGGTGTTAAGACTTGATGGTAGCTAGTCTATCAAACTACGGGCGCTAATTTAATCACCAATCTCCATAAAACATCTAAAAGTGATGATATGAATATAAACTCTTTATTTGAGTGAATGTTTCCTGATACATGTTTCGATTAATAATTACAACATGCAGACACTAGATTAATACTTTGTAAAAATCCATTTTGATCATATCAAGAATTATAATGAAACACATATGAATTCACCACTCTTCAAGATTGTGGTCCATAATAAGCAAATACTAAAATGTATATTTTAAGAATAAAGTAACGACCTAGTTTATTATTGAAAACATACTTGATTCCAAATTCATTTAATAGTACCATTATCGATAGTCGATTACTATCATCATATCAAACTCATCATTCCCTTGAAGTAAACTCCTTTACTTAGATGCAAATAAATCGCAACACTACAGTCTAAACCATAATCAAGTGACCAACTTGATTATTCAACTGTGAATCAATTAATTAAATTCTAATAATATACATGTTTCCCATATATCTCCATGTCTATGTATATTATTTACAAAACAATCTTGGCACCTTATGACTAGTTATATAATGTTCATACATATAAGACCAAACTCTTTTGTTCCATTAATAATAAATATTTTCATTACAAAACTGTAACTGGAAGAAAATTAAATCACATGTAATACATTTGCTTTCTAGGGCACCATATTTACATAACTCCAACACATTTATCCATTCATCTTTGATTCTTCTGCACTCATTCGAACTCCTTTATGAAGATCATTCTACCTCAAAACATATCTATAACAATATATGAATTATTATCCATCATTCATATACAAGAGCGAAACATTTACTTAGGCTTTTCATCATCCACAACACACATATAAAACTCACATAATCAAGTCATCAATCTTACATTTCTCATCATTCTAGTTTCATTTAACAATACCTATGAAGATTAACAAGCTACTTACTCGATTTAGCTTCAAAATCATTAAAATCTCGCTCAACCCTAGCTTTACACACAACCCGTGATCATCATCTTATAGGTTGGAAGGTTTAGGTTTTCTTATCGAAATGAGGAAACAATAAGATGGAAATAGCAATTGAAAGATGGAAGCAAGGTTCAATATGGGTGAGGTGAGAGAGAGTGAAGAAACAAAAACAAAGAAGAAGAACAAAGCATGGAACAATCATGAGAGGCAAACAAAAATGGTCTTTCAACTTAAAAGAATTGTGGGCTTCAAGGTTGTCACTTGCCACATGTCCAATCATTATAACTTTAAAATAGGTTCTTTCATTTAACTAGTCTAATCAAATCCAATTTCTACTCCAATTAACCCCCAATTTAATTGACACTTGTCAATAAACCCAAAGTCATTTATCAAAAATTCCATTTTCATTTGACCATTAATTCTTCTACCATTTATCATTTGTCTTTCCACTTGGCATTTTTCCTATTCCAAAATTTTCCTAATTTTTAAAATTTTCCCTAAAATTCACCAAACATTCTAAATCACTAAATACACTTTCCAAATCAGTTTTCATCATATAAAAACCACAATTCTCAATATAATCAAATGTATAAAATTAATTATACCCAAAATATGTCAATGAGTGCATGTACAATTATTTTGATGCGCATAAGTTCAATATTCACATATATGTGCATATCATATAATTCATGAGAATAAAATGCATTTTCTAATATATCATATAAATACTGTTCTAGCCTCAATGTGGGTAATGGGATGTTACAATTCTCCCCTCCCTAAAAGAAATTTCACCCTCGAAATTCTTACCTGATTGCTCGAATAGGTTGGGATATTGTTTCCTTATATAGTCCTCCATTTCCTACGTTGCTTCCTCAGTTGAGTGACTCCTCCAAAGGACTTTTACCAATGGAATGACTCGGTTCTTCAACCGCTTGATCTGAGATCCCACTATCTTGATTAGCTCCTCAATATAGCTTAAGTTACTAGCAACCTCAATCTTTTAAGATAGTATCATATATGTCGGATCTGATCAGTATCTTTGGAGTATACTCATATGAAACACATTATGTAATTGAGATGTTTCATTTGTTAAAGCTAACTTATATGTCAAAGATCCTATCCTCTCGATGATCTCATAAGGACCATTATAACTAGGGCTTAACTTTTCCTTTTTACCAAATCTCAATCCTCCTCTCCAAGGTGACACTCTGAGAAACTGTTGGACCCCGTTTTTGGAGCCCAACAATCGATTCGGATACCAAAGATGCCTAACTCGGGTCTTGAGACGAATTTCATAAAGACCATTTGGGACAGTTCGTGACATTGGCGTGAAAGAAAGGTGGAAACATTTAAAAGAAATCTTAGCATGGCAGCAAAGGGGAGTTCGCCGCGGCAAAAGTCATTCTTCGCTACTTTCGCCTTAGCGAAGATGCCTTCAGAAAGGTTCGCCCCGCAGTGACCCTTGACTTCACCGAGGCGAAACACTTATAAATTGAAAATTTTCAAACATTTTTAAACCATCATAACATTCAAATCTAACCACAAGCTGAACATACTCACACATAAAAGAAACTTCAATTCTTCATGTCATTACAATATCAAAGAGTTTAAACAACTTTACTTACATAACATCATACCTATCCAAGCTTAATACAAACGCAAAATGATGCTCAATGTTGATATGGCTATAAAGCTATCCAAAATAGTTACTAACTTAGTGCAAAAGTCTCTAACTTGCTTAAAGTTTCTGATGCCTTGCAAGGATCAACGATCTTCTCGTTCTACACCTGAGGAGTGGAGGGTAATGGGGTGAGCTGTGAAGCTCAGTGGCTTATACATTTATAGCCATTGGCATTGAGCCACACATTCAAGCATAATTACATATATATATAACAATTCAATACTCAACAAGTTGAAACTCATAACTCATATTTACCAAGATGTCATCACAAAGGACATGTTATGTAATTTATCCATCACAATATAACACTCAATTATGCATCATGCTTGACAAATCGATGATGAAATGCACAATAAATGACTTGAGAGTTTCGTGGAACAAAATGGATAAACTGAAGTTTGTACCGTGAATAAAACGAGTCTGATTTCTCAAGATCTCGTGGCCTCAGGTGGGCAGCCGGGAGAAGGCTATATGTCGACGTGCACGTGACTAATGAAACACTCCTATCTTGCCCAAACATAATCAAAGTTTAATGGTTAACTCATTTCACACACATTTGTACTTTTCATGCTCATCATGCTTTTTCCTCTTTTCATTTATACAAGATGCCATGACATAGCATGATCACAATCATAATGCATTTTTAACAATTGCCATAATTCACAATAAGTAATTTAACGCACAACATACAAGCAAGCAAGACAATTTGCCCATACTACACAATAACTATAAATATATTACCCACTTAATTTCGCTTGACAATCCAAGTTCAATGTTGTCTTTTCTCTAACTCTTGAATCTGGTTTTCTTTGTTTCCTATAACAAACCAAGTTCTCATTTAAACAACATTCAAAGGAAATTCATAAGGCTTTAAAAATCAAGAAGCTAAAATTGAACTATAACCCTTTCAAAATCCATACTTTCGAGTCCATTTTCTATGATCTTTACGATCAGGTTAATGAAGAAATTTGCTAACACTTTCTTCTAGAAAAATGTCCTCCATTGATCTTAAGCTTCCTATGATACCAAAACCATTCAATTTGGTTCAGAAATCCGAAAGTTATACTCCAAACATGCTGGGACTACTCTTATACTGAGAAAATATTCTATACTTAAGTTCCATCCAAAAATGGATATCCTTAGAGACTTAATTTAAACTTCATTTCTTCACAAAACTCGTATCCATATGTCTCTAATTTACTCCAAATTAAAAATAACTTCATTTGGACAACGACACAAAAATTTATGCTCAAAATACCAAGACATGTCTATGCATAAAAATGGATTTCGTTGCGGCGAAATCAGAAGTTCGCCGCAGGGAAGTCAGAAGTTCGTCGCGGCGAACTTTTCTACAAACTCATTTTGAAGAAATTTTCAACATTATTTAGCTATATACTCCACATCTTTCAAATATAACCCATCTTAACCCTAAACCACCTCTTCTACTTCATTTCGAAGCTCATTTTAACACAATATCATTAACAAATACAGCAAAATCTATCTTTGATCATTAACCCTAAAAGATTAAAATATTACTCCATTCATCAAAAACTTCCTATCTACATTCCACATTGTCTTTCAATTCTATCTAAAACTAATTATACTTCATCTAACAATGAAGAAAAGGTAAAGCTTATACTTACTTGATTTAGCTCCAAATTCTTCAAACTCTTCAAGATTTCCACAAACCCTAGCTTTTCTCTTTTTCTCTTCTTTTTCCTCTCTTCCACGACACTCTCTTCTCACATAAGACAACAATTATTTCTTTTTCTAACTTACACTCTTAATGATTGTCAGATGACCCTTTTGCCCTTCTACTTATGCCTTATAACCTTTAGACTTAACTGATCTACCAAGATTGCCCCTCATGCATTCTTACTACATTTATACTTTAATTCCATCAATTCAAGAAATAAATCCTTCCAACATTGGCATGCTAGTGCTCCAAAATAATAAATCAATTAAGACCTCAAAATAATTTAAAAAATTTCAGGCCCAACACTCCCTATCAGGGTTCTCTCTAAGATGTCTTGCACGAGACCCTTCGCGCTCCTGTATTGCTATTTGACCATTTTTTAAGCAAAAAAACCACTTTTTTCACTAAAAATTCCATGGTTTTCAATCCACCAACAACTTTTCATATCTGAATGACCACATTCTTGATGAATTATTCAAAACCTACACGGTAGAAACTTGAGTACAACGGTCATACTGCGCCCCTGTCAGGATTCTATCTCCAACATGTCGTGCTCTTGCACGGCAAAAGGACGCGATGAAAGGAGAAAAAATGTGAGTGAGGGGTGCAACAGGAGGACTTCCCAGGAGGTCACCCATCCTAGTACTACTCTTGCCTAAATACATTTAACTTCAAAGTTCTGATGGGATCTGGTGCATTAGTGTTGGTATGATCACACCCAATAGTTTATACAACAAACACCTACTCTTATAGACGCGACGACACCCAAACCAGGGGAGGATACGGAATCTATGGACACCGAATCAAGTTGTTTTCCTTTCCTTTGTAGCCTTTCAAGCTCCGTTGGCTGGCCGTACTTTTGAGCAAATCATCATCACATAGATAACTGCCAGTTACGGAGTGTGATTGGATCGGTTCTTGGCAACCTGCACGTCCCACACAAATCATGATGAGTCCTCCCCTATCAGGGTTCTCTTTAAAATGTATCACACGATACCATTCGCATTCCTGTACGGCTATTTGGCCATTTTTCAGACAAAAAAAACCACTTTCCATTAAAAATTCCTTGATTTTGGATCTACCAACAACTTTTCATGCCTGAATGACCACATTCTTGATGAATTCTTCAAAACCTCTGGGGCAGAAAAATGCATACGGTGGTCATACTAAGCGCATCTTGGGAATCTCTCTGTGACGTATCGCACTATAGCATTCACGTTCTTGTATGGCAAAAGGATGCTATGGAAGGAGAGAAAATATGAGTGAAGGGTGCAACACAAGGACTTCCCAGGAGGTCACTCATACTAGTACTACTCTCGCCCAAGCACATTTAACTTTGAAGTTTTGATGGGATCCATTTCATTAGTGCTTGTATGATCGCACCCAATAATTTACACAATAAATACTTACTTATACAGACGCGGCGATACTAATACCAGGGGAGGACACGAAACGTATGGACCTGTGACCTTATCGACCGAACACTGAATCAAGTCATTTTCCTTTTCTTTGGAGCTTGAGGCTGGCGGCACTTTTGAACAAATCGTTGTCACAAAGATAACTGCCAATTATAGAACATGATCGGATTGGTACTTGGAAACTTGTGCATCCTGCAAAAACCATTACGAGGCCTCCCCTATCCGGCTTCTATCTAAGATGTATCGCACGAGACCAATCACGCTCTTGTATGGCTATCTGGCCACTTTTCAACAAAAAAACAACTTTTTTCACTAAAAATTCCATGATATTGGATCTATGAGATAATTTTCACATCTGAATGACCACATTCTTGAAGAATTATTTAAAACCTAGGTGAAGAAACGTGGGTGCGGTGGTTATACTACGCCCCTCTCGGGATTCTCTCTACGACGTATCGAACGATAGCATTCGCGCTCTTATATGGCAAAAGGATGCCAAGAAAGGAAAAAAATATGAGTGAGGGCTGCAACATGAGGACTTCCCAGGAGGTCACCCATCCTAGTGCTACTCTCGCCCAATCATATTTGACTTCGAAGTTTGGATGGGATTCATTGCATTAGTGCTGGTATCATCGCACCTAATAGTTTATGTAACAAACATCTACTCATACAGATGCGACGACACCCATAGTAGGGGGAGGATGCGGAATGTATGGACTTACGACCCTATCGACCGTACACAGAATCAAGTCATTTTCCTTTTCTCCGAAGCCTTTCAAGCTCTGGAGGATGGCCGTACTTTTGAGCAAATAGTCTTCACTTAGACAACCACCAGTTGCGGAGTGTGATCAGATCGGTCTGTGGTAACCTGCGCGTCCTGAACAAATAATGACCAGGCCTCTTCTATCGGGGTTCTCTCTAAAATGTTTCGTATGAGACCATTCGCACTCCTGTACGGCTATTTGGCCATCTTTTAGCAAAGAAACCACTTTTTTCACTAAAAATTCCATGATTTTGGATCTACCAACAAATCTTCATGTCTGAATGACCATAATCTTGATGAATTATTCAAAACCTACGGGGTAGAAATGTGCATACAGTGGTCATACTGTGCCCCTCTCGGGATTCTCTCTCTGACACATCGCATGATAACATTCGCACTCTTGCACAATAAAAGGATGCCATAGAAGGAGAAAAAATGTGAATGAGGGGTGCAACACTAGAACTTCCCAGGAGGTCACCCATACTAGTACTACTCTAACCCTAGCACATTTAACTTTAATGTTCTGATGGGATCCATTGCTTTAGTGCTGGTATGATCGCACCCAATAGTTTAGATAACAAACACCTACTCATACAGATGTGACAACAGCCATACCAGGGGGAGGACGCGGAACGTATGGACCTATGACCCTGTCGACCGAACTCTGAATCAAATTGTTTTCTTTCACTCTAGAGCTTGAGGTTGGCCTTGCTTTTGAACAAATCGTTGTCACATAGATAACTGCCGATTACGAAGCATGATCAGATCAGTTTTTGGAAACCTGCGCGTCCTGGAAAAATCACGACGAGGCCTCCCCCATTAGGGTTCTCTCTAAGATGTATCGCACGAGATCATTCGCGCTCCTGTATGGCTATGTGGCCATTTTTTAGGAAAAGAACAACTTTTTCCCTAAAAATTCCATGATTTTGGATCTACGAGCAACTTTTCATGTCTGAATGTCCACATTCTTGAAGAATTACTAAAAACCTGCAGGGCAAAAACGTGCGTACGGTGTTCATACTACGTGCCTCTCGGGATTCTCTCTACGACGTATCACACGATAGTATTCGAACTCTTAAACGGCAAAAAGACATCATGGAAGGTGAAAAATGTGACTGAGGGGTGCAACACATAGACTTCCCAAGAGGTCACCCATCCTAGTACTACTCTCACCTAAGCACACTTAACTTCAAAGTTTGGATGGGATCTGTTGCATTAGTGCTGGTATGATTGCACCCATTAGATTACGCAACAAACACCTGCTCATGCAGACGCGACGACACCCATACCAGGGGGAGGATGTAGAATATATGAACTTATGACCCTGTCAACCGTACATAAAATCAAGTCATTTTCCTTTTCTCCGGAGTCTTTCAAGCTCTAGAGGATGGCCGTACTTTTGAGTAAATAGTCTTCATTTAGACAACCACCGGTTGCAGAGTGTGATCAGATCGGTCTGTGGGAACCTGCGCGTCCTGTACAAATCACGACCAGGCCTCCCTTATCGGGGTTCTCTCTAAAATGTGTCGCATGAGAACATTCGCACTCTTGTACGGCTATTTGGCCATTTTTTAGCAAAGAAACCACTTTTTTCACTAAAAATTTCATGATTTTGGATCTACCAACAAATTTTCGTGTTTGAATGGCGATAATCTTGATGAATTATTCAAAACCTACAGGGTAGAAACGTGCGTACGGTGGTCATACTATGCCACTCTCGGGATTCTCTCTCTGACACATCACATGATAACATTCGCGCTCTTGCACAATAAAAGGATGCCATAGAAGGAGAAAAAATATGAATGAGGGGTGCAACACGAGAACTTCCCAGGAGGTCCCCATACTAGTACTACTCTCACCCTAGCACATTTCACTTTAATGTGCTGATGGGATCCGTTGCTTTAGTGTTGGTATGATCACACCCAATAGTTTAGACAACAAACGCCTACTCATACAGATGCGACGACACCCATACCAGGGGGAGGATGAGGAACGTATGGATCTATAACCCTGTCAACCAAACACTGAATCAAATCATTTTCTTTCACTCCGGAGCTTAAGGTTGGCCGTGCTTTTGAACAAATCGTTGTCACATAAATAATTGCCGGTTACGGAGCGTGATCAGATTAGTCCTTAGCAACCTGCGCATCCCACACAAATCACGACGAGGCCTCCCCTATTAGGGTTCTTTCTAAGGTGTATCGCATGAGACCACTCGAGCTCCTGTATGGCTATGTGGCCACTTTTTAGGAAAAAAACAACTTTTTTCCCTAAAAATTCCATGATTTTAGATCTACGAGCAACTTTTCATGTCTGAATGACCACATTTTTGAAGAATTACTAAAAACCTGCGAGGCAAAAACGTGCGTACGGTGTTCATACTACGTGCCTCTTAGGATTCTCTCTACGACGTATCGCACGATAGCATTCGCACTCTTATACGGCAAAAGGACATCATGGAAGGTGAAAAATGTGACTGAGGGGTGCAACACAAGGACTTTCTAAGAGGTCACCCATCCTAGTACTACTCTCACCTAAGCACATTTAACTTCAAAGTTTGGATGGGATCTGTTGCATTAGTGCTGGTATGATCGCACCCATTACTTTACGAAAGAAACACCTGCTTATACAGACACGACGGCACCCATACTAGGGGGAGGATGCAGAATGTAAAAACATATGACCCTGTCGACCATACATAAAATCAAGTCATTTTCCTTTTCTCTGGAGCCTTTCAAGCTCTGGAGGATGGCTGTACTTTTGAGCAAATAGTCTTCACTTAGACAACCACCGGTTGCGGAGTGTGATCAAATCGATCTGTGGGAACCTGCGTGTCTTGCACAAATGAAGACCAGGCCTCCCTTATCGGGGTTCTCTCTAAAATGTGTCGCATGAGACTGTTAGCACTCCTTTACTACTATTTGGCCATTTTTGGTCAAAGAAACCACTTTTTCACTAAAAATTCCATGATTTTCGATCTACCAACAAATTTTCATGTCTGAATGACCATAATCTTGATGAATTATTCAAAACCTACAGGGTAGAAACGTGCGTATGGTGGTCATACTGTGCCCCTCTTGGGATTCTCTCTCTGACACATCGCATGATAACATTCGCGCTCTTGCACAATAAAAGGATGCCATAGAAGGAGAAAAAATGTGAATGACGGGTGCAACATGAGAACTTCCCAGGAGGTCACCCATACTAGTACTACTCTCGCCTTAGCACATTTGACTTTAATGTTCTGATGGGATCTGTTGTATTAGTGCTGGTATGATCGCACCCAATAGTTTACACAACAAACACCTACTCATACAGATGCGACGACACCCATACTAGGGGGAGGACGCGGAATGTATGGACCTATGACCTTGTTGAGCTATTTGGCCATTTTTTTCAGCAAAGAAACCAGTCTTTTTATGAAAAATTCCATGGTTTTGGATCTACCAACAACTTTTCATTTCTGAATGACCACAATCGATGAATTATTCAAAACCTACGGGGTAGAAACGTGCGTACAATAGTCATACTGTACCCCTCTCAGGATTCTCTCTCTGACATATTGCCCGATAGCACTCGTGCTCTTGTAGTGCAAAAGGATGCCACGGAAGGAGAAAAAATATAAGTGAGGGGTGCAACACCCAAGAGTTCACCCACCCTAGTACTCTCACTCGAGCATATTTGACTTCGTAGTTTGGATGGGATCTGTTGCATTAGTGCTGGTATGGTCGCACCTAATAGTTTACGAAACAAACACTTACTCTTACAGACACGACGACACCCATACCAGGGGGAGGACATAGACAGTATGCACATATGACCTTGTTGACCAAAAATTGAATCAAGTTGTTTCCCTTTTCTCCTAAGTCTTTCAAGCTCCAAAGGTTGGCCGTACTTTTGAGCAAGTCATCGTCACATAGATAACTACCTGTTACGGAGCGTGATCGGATCGGTCCTTGGCAACCTGCACGTCTCATACAAATCACGACGAGGCCTGTGTTGGAGTTATGTAAATATAATGCCCTGGGAAGCAAGTGTATTTACATGTAACTTTATCTTCTTAAGTTACAGTTTTGTAATGAAAATATTTATTATTAATAAAACAAAAGAGTTTGGTTTTATCTGTGTGAGCGTTAAATA
>JAOQMP010015818.1:0-12833 GCA_027563575.1 Erythroxylum pedicellare
TCCCTTATCTTAGGCTATGTATCGGAATGACCTACGGGCGTCCCGGTGCGTACCCTAGGGTAATGGGGTGTTACACATATGTGGAAAAAAATAACCAAATCAGGCCCACTTTTTTTCTTAAACATTTCCATTCACAAGTGTTACCAACATTTTTCAAATCATCAGAATTTCATTAATCACCAGGGACCATTACCGATACAAAACACTTACAATCATAATGCCATTACAATATAAATGCATTCGCATACACCTTGTACAATAATTTAAGAACACATTCTTTAATAAAAAATTAATGGAAAATTCTATAGAAACAAAAATTGATCCCGACCTTAATCTCTTACTTGAATGAACTGGCTATACTCCTGTTTGCCTAATGGGGTAACTCTTCTAAGCCTAAAAAATATTGTAAATTTTAGGTGAGTTTTGCAAACTCAGTAAGTGACCATCTTTAATGGCTCATTCAATTACATAACACATATCAACCTTTATAAACACATAATTCACATCTTTTCATTTATAATCATTTCAATCATTCAAACACTTATCACGTTCATAAACCATTCAAACTATTTAAAACATATATATCATATGCATATACAGTGCTCAAGAGACTCACTTTCAATTATTATTGTTGTGACTGAGTGCCTATAACTGTCCTATATCCATTATGGATATCAGGCTCATTGATAACTGTCCTGTATCCATTGGGGATACTGGGCTCATTTTACATAGTGAGCCTTTGGCTCTTAATCACATTCATATTTTGAGCTTTAAGCTCCTTTTCACTTTATGAGCTTTAAGCTATTTTTTGGTGGCTACTCCGGTCACAACTGCCTTTATCTTTTATGCATTCATGAAATGAAATGTATCACATTTATTCAGTCAATTGAAAAGGATCAATATCACATAATCATATTTGCTATCACATTCTCATTCACATTTGTCATCAGACCTTGGGTTGACATTAAACATTAAAGTTGAGAATCACTTATTCAGTCTAATTTACATTCAATGATTTTCATATGTATCAAACTCCTCGGACATTCAATGTCCATAATTAGAACAATCACATTCCCATTTCATAATCATTCAATCCATTATACATAAACAAAATAATCAGAAAAGTAAGACCATCTAGGTCAACTCACAGTATGCTCTAGATTAGCATTAGCTTTCATAATCTGAAAACGTTTGGATGCGAACGTTTATCTAGCACATCAACATTATGCAATACACACATTGTGCATACACATTACTAACTTAGCACAATTATAAGTATTCATTTATACAAAATTGTGTATTCGACTATGTACAATGCATGCTCAATGACAATCCCAGGTATATTATCCAATTTCACAGCATAAGCACATTCTCATTTTTAACATTGTTTGTTCTTATAATATCAAATTCTAATTCACTTTTACTTGATACTCATAACTCATCTCCTATGAATCACAACTACAATCATATTAACATCTTTCATTCCCATTATATTCATGACTTTGGTACTTTGAGATCAATAATTCATTCACTAATGTTATTCTAACATTATATGATCTTACAAGATCCAAACTCTCATTTCTTCTTATAATATCTCCAAAATTCCAAACCTTTGGGTCAATTGTTCATAAACATTTTGAAAACAAAAATGGAGTAATTCAGCAACACTTCCTTCTAGAAAGTTGTTCTACTATTTCTTAAGTTTCTAATGACACTAAGATCATACAAATTGATTCGGTATTTCGAAAGTTACACTCCCAATATTTCAGACTATTCTTAAACTAAAATAGTACTTTTTACTCAACTTCAATTCAGATTCTAGAATTCTACAGGAAGAATTACAACTTGATTTTCCAAAAAATTTGTACCCCTATATATTTAGTTTAGTCCAAATCAAAAATCATTTGATTTGGATGACTAGAGAAGAAGTTATAGGTAAAAGAAGGAAGGATGTTCAGTGAGGAAAAAGCTCTCGGGTGCACGATCTTGCACTTTTGATCTTTAACAAAATAAGTCATGGTCTTGCATCCTTAGTGCACAGCCGTGCATTCCAACATATCCATGTCATGGGCTTGTAACCTTCATGCATGCCCGTGCACACTAACAAGTCATGGCCATGCAACCTTAACACACGACCTTGCACACCCACTCCAACCAGTCCTAAAAGTTTTGCTCGAACTCTCCAATATGATTTCATACGGCACACATTTTTGATGGTGACATAGATCCAAGTGTTTTCAGTCCAATGGTTTAAGTCCCATGTCATTTGGAGGTCAGGAGAAGGAGATATAGCCCAAATACTGAAGGATGTTCGAATTGTCTCCAACCATAAAAGTCAAGATCTTGCAAGAGCACGATCGTGAGTCTCTAACGCATTTCAAATGTCACGATCATGCAGGAGCATGATCATGACTCTCAAAATCTTTAGAAAATTCACGATTGTATAGAAGCATGATTGTGCTTTTTCCCAGTTCTTTACTCTGCACGACCGTGCTTTTCTTCCTTCTTCCGAAACCTCAAAATTTTCCACTTCTTTCATTCTTTTTCTAAATCCAACCTTTCTAATCTATATTTTCCCTAAATTTCACTTCATTTTCAACTCATATTTCAGCTCCAAACATTCAAAAATAGATCAAAAACCATGAATTAACACAATCATCAAAAACAGACTATACTTCTATGCATGTTCTTAATTTCCAACACTTTCCTTCATATTTCTGCATTTATTTCATCTTCTTCCACCATCTTCATTTCATCTTAGCTTTTCATTTTAATCCTTCTCAAGGCACAACATCACCTTTTTCCTTAACTTTAAACTTATTTTCAGTTCATTTCTCAAAAACACCAAAGACTTCCACGTATTCATAGTGAAGACAAAAACAGAGCATTCACTTTTCATTTCTCCAGAACTTTTTCTACACTATTTTTATACACGTTTTCGTTAATCTTTCAAAATTATAATCATTTCTACACTATCTTAAGACATCTTGATCATCAAATACTTGAAAACCACACATCTATATTTTCATCTTAAACCCATGATGTTTGTTAAAAATAACCATTTTCTTATGATCATGTAATGACAAATAAATCATTGATTCATATTTCTACCACTCACAAGGATTAACAAGATACTTATTTGTTAAAACTTCAAAATCTTCAAAATCTCAAGAAGCCCTAACTCTTCTTGCATCCATGTACATCATCTTGAAGGTAGATTGGTTAGGTTTTCTTGTGGCAAAAGAAAGAGATAACAAAGTGGGAGTAGCAATGGACAGATGAAAGCAAGGTATAATGTATGAAAGTTTAGTGAGAAAATCCGTGAGAAAGAAGAAGCTTCAAGAATATAGCCACAAAGAAGATATTTTAAGACAAGATAAAATAATAAATTAGTCTTTCAAGTTAAAATAAATGTGGCTTTAAAACATACCTTGGCAAGTGACAAGGCAAGTGACACTTGTCACTTGCTTATTTGTCCAATTCCTAAGGCTTTAAACTTGGTTCTCATTTAACTAGTTCAATCAACTCCAAATTTTACTCCAATTGTCTCTAATTTTTCAATGAAATTTTCTCACAACTTTTAAAGTCATTTATAAAATTCTTCAATATCATTTGAGTCTTATTTCTATTTCTGTTTATCAATTGACTTGCCATTTGACATTTTTCCTAGTCCAGTTATACCCAACATTTTTTTGGAAATTTCTCCTAAAATTCACCAAAATTCTTATCCAACTATTTATACTTCTCCAATTCAGTTTTCAATACAAATAATTCACTATTCTCAATATAAGCACATTTATAAACAATTATACCTGGAATGTTAATGAATGCACGTACAATCATTTTAATGTGTGCAAAAATTCAAATTCACATGTGTGTATGCTAACATTATGCATGAGAATGAGACGCATTTTTTTCTTAATCTCGCATTGATCTCACATATACCGGATTTTAGGGTTCTAACCCTTAGTATGGGAATGGGATGTTACATTTCTCCCCTCCTTAAATAAATTTGCTCATATACTTCTCCGTTTCCCATCTAGCTTCATTACTTGAATAATTTCTTCTAAATGACCATAGTCGATAGAGTCACTAGGTCTTTCAATCACTAACTTAGATATCACCCTATTTTAACTCTTTCCTCTATATATTTCAGATTACTCAAAATTTTCACTTCGTATGCTGATAATACATCTTTGTCAGGTCATATCAATATTTCTTAGCATACTCACATATCATCCATTATGAACCTAAGACATCTTTATTGATGATACAACTCATAAGTTACTGGTCTTATGCTCTCAATAAATTCATATGGACCAATACAATTTGAGCTTAGTTTATCCTTTTTCGTAATCTGAGCACACCTTATAAAGGTGATACCCTGGGAAACATTTCATTTTTCACTGAATAATTCACATCTCTTTAGTCTTAATATGTTTAACTCATATGTCTATCTCACTTTATCCTAAATCTTTGGTGATGATCCACCTAATGCATTCGTCTTTCTTGATCCACTTAATTTCTATTGCAAATTCATTTTACTTATCAACAGTATCTCGAATCAATTCTAGCCTTCAATCATTTTTAGGCCCTCTTTATTTTAATGTAAGGCCCCCCTTTTTGTCGTATATTACCTCATATAATATTCTAATGATATCAATATGATAATGGTTGTTAGGCTTCAAGTCAATTGGAACTATACATTGATATCATGTTCTTATAAACTCCAAAATATAAGCTTTAAGCATATCTCCACAGTTAAAATTGTTGCCAATTCAAGCATTTAGTCACTTAGTTCTACATCCTAAGCTGTTAAATGCTATTTCAGCGTATTCCTATTAGGATGTATAGCTTATGTTTTTACTTATGCTTTCTCTAATAATATCTTTGCTCAATCATCTTTATCGGGTATACATCCTTCTTATTTCAATCACAATTTTCCTATTCGGACTCAAAATTCAAATTCATTTTCAATTCCTCAATCAGAGTCACAATTCTAGATCCTTAATTTGGGCTTTGCTAATCTTTTCACATGAAGCTGATCTTAAATTTCAATGTAACTAATAATATTTCATTTTGCCCCAAATTCAACTCGACATTCTATGCTCTTTATTGCACTATGTTTTGTAACCTCAATATCTAAATTTGTGCTACACCGTTATTGAATTTTCTGTTCAATACATCAAATACAATACTAGCTTTACTGAGGAATAATCATTTACACAATCATAATCTTTTAGTAATTCTATCCATTGTCTCGATCTTATATTCAGTTCCTTCAAACTTAATAATTACCTCAAACTTAAATGATCTGTATATTTATGTATAGGTTCGAAATGTTTCACTGTACATATAATGTCTCGAAGCTCTCAAAACAATTACTATTACAGCAAGTTTCAAATCATGTACCAAATAATCAACTCATGATATTTTAATTGTCTCAATGTATATGAATTCACTTTATTATGCTGCATTAGATTTCATCCTAATCTTGGGTATAAAACATGATTGTGTACTACAAAATCTCCAAATTCAAATGATATAGTTAACATTGATGTTATATTTCCTCAAAATTCTCTTTACATTCATCTGTCATATGATTTACAAATTTTTCCTAAAACATTTTTTTTAAAGGGCTAAGATCAGTAAAAACCCTTAACAACTTTTGGTAGTGTCCAATATACAGCTTGTTTTAGAAAACTCCAGATCTCTTATAAATTCCTTGGAGTTTCTCACTTCTTCATTACCTTTATTTTCCTTGGGTCTCCCAATATTTCATGTTCAAATACTATAATACCCAACATTTTTTAATCAAGCTAAGATTAACTTTTATTGAACTTGGCATATAATTGTTTCTACCTTCCTAATATGTAAGATTTCCTTAAGTATTCAAAATATTCTCCTCAACTTTTCGAACACATTCAATATATTATCAATGATCATAGTCACTAATTGATAAAAAAAAATTGGGGCACTTTATTTTTCATTACCATGATTCTACTGGGGGCTTTGTTAAATCAAACAGATATTGCCAAAACTCTATATGCCTATGATTAGTTCTCGTAATTCCTTAAGTAACTAATTCCTCAATGAAGTAATATTATCTCATATTATTCTTAATTTCTCAATTGAATTATTTTCTCAAATTATTTTCTCCATTCATACGATTTCCTCTGATTTCACATTGACTTATTCTAATGTCTATTCATTCATACTAGTTTCTCCATACATTTCAATTTATTTGCAATCTTAACTTCCTGTTTTGGTAACACATTCATCAAATCAAATTTGTATCTCCTAAACATATTTGCATAAAATATAATGTGGACCTAAGTCCTGCTCACATTAGCAATAATGTCTCCTCAAATTCAAGAATTCAATAATATAGTTGGATACTTTACATCAAACAAAATGCATACATTCTCAGTAGCATATTCTACATCTTATGCTTGAGTCTCCGATAGGAATAGGACTCCAATATTCACTTTTGACTCATTAAAGATTCATTTATGATTTGTTTCTTTATTGATCATTCTTAAAAATTAAACCATCTGGTCTACTTAAACTAATTCATTGAAAATTTTCTTCGAAAGAATATTTCTTGCTACTATCATCTATACTGTTCATGTAATCTTTATTAATTAACTGTTTTCATCATTGCTTATTAGCCATTCTTAGTACTTCAAGAAGATCTATTCCAACTATTCCTAATCTCTCATTAAGAGCAATTTCTATCATATCTTACACAATTAGTATATTCCTTATAATAAAACTCAGTGGAACATTAACATATTCATTTACTCTTATACTTTGGTATATACCATCAAGATCATTACATCTTATCTAGAGATGTGTTAATGACAATTCACTAATTAATAACTTATGCTAAAGATAACGTAACCTCATTTGATTCTGGACAACACTTCTTCTTTTGCGCCTGTCCTTGATCGTGGAGACTAAGCGACGATCGTGCCCTTCACTTTCTTCCTCGCATTAACACACATACTAACACCAATTCTACTCCAATTTTTTAAAATTTACCTCTTCTAATGCTACATCATTTCATAATAGTTCAATTACCATATTGATTGCATTAACTCTTCTCATTTGATTAATCTTCTTTTTCTTAATCTCATTCATACATAAAATCCTATCTTATATGCACTTCTAACTTTCTCCTAACTACATATCATTCATCTCATGTACAATCATTTATGTCTACTTCGTTCCCATTTTATTCTTTCCTCATTTCTATCTCATCTTCCTATTGTCATTTATTTCATCTTCCATATACATATATATATATAGTGAGACTTTGACTCTTAATCACATTCATATTATGAGATTTAAGCTTTTTTCACTTTCTAAGCTTTAAGCTCTTTTTCGGTGGCTACTCTAGTCACAACTGCCTTTATCTTTTATACATTCATGAAATGAAATGCATCACATTTATTTAGTCAATTAAAATGCTCAATATCACACAATCATATTCCCTATCACATTCTCATTCACATTTGTCATCAGACTTTGGTCCGGTATTCAACATTAAAGTTAAGAATCACTTATTCAATGCAATTCATATTCAATGATTTTCACATGTATCAAACTCCTCGGACATCACTCAGGATGTTAGGTACGTGTCTTGAGAGGGAAGGGTCCTACATTATTATTTCTTTTTAAGGATATCTTCAGATCCTGATCACACCAAAAGATCATGAGAAGACCATATTTACATGTCCATTCGGTACATTTACCTACCAAAGGATGTCATTCAGCTTATGTAATGGACCTGCCACATTCCAAAGGTGTATGGTAAGCATTTTTTCTAAATATGTTGAGAAGATTATCGAGGTATTCATGGATGATTTTAGTGTGCATGGATCTTCTTTTGATGAATGTCTTGAGCATTTTGCCATTGTCTTAGAACGATGTATAGAAACTAACTTTGCGTTGAACTAGGAAAAATGTCATTTTATAGTAGATTAAGGTATAGTTTTAGGCTATGTGATATCTGCTAAGGGTATTAAAGTAGACAAGTCCAAAGTTGATTTCATTTCTTCTTTACCTTACCCCTCTACTGTGAGGGAAGTGCGTTTTTTTCTTGGGCATATAGGTTTTTATTAAAGGTTCATTAGGGACTTTTTGAAGATAGTCGCACCATTATGCAAGCTTCTTCAACAAGATGTCTCCTTTGAGTTCGACGAGAGGTACAAGAAAGCATTCAACAAAATTAAGGAACTTTTGACATCCCCACTAGTGATTTAACCCCCAAATTGGAACCTCCCATTCGAGATCATATGTGATGCAAGCGACTATGCAATAGGGGCAGTTCTAGGACAAAGAGTTGAGAAAAGCTTTGCATGCCATTTACTATGTTTCAAGGATTTTAAACCCAGTTCAATTGAATTATTCCACTACTGAAAAAGAATTGTTATCTGTGGTTTTTGCTTTGGAAAAATTTTGATCATATTTTTTTGGTGCTAAAGTGATTGTTTATTCTAACTATGCAGCTTTAGGATACTTGCTCACAAAGAAAGAAGCAAAACTGAGGTTGATCAGATGGATTCTCCTCCATCAGGAATTCGACTTAGAGATTAGAGATAAGAAGGGGACAGAAAATGTGGTGGTGGACCATCTCTGCCATTTGATAAAGGAAGAAGATGATATCCCTCTATAAGAAAGCTTTCTAGATGAGCAATTATTTTTTGCTGATGCGACATCACCATGATATGCAGACATTGTCAATTTTTTAATAACTAATGAATTACCTGTTGATTTGTCAAAGGCTCAGAGGGATAAGCTATGAAGTGAAGCGAAGTACTATGTATAAGATGACCCATATCTTTGGAAACACTGTGCATATCAAATTATTAGGAGGTGTATACCACAAAATGAATCATCATCAATTTTAGCCTTCTGCCATTTGTACGCTTGCGGAGGACATTTTGGAGTAAAAAGGACAACTCATAAAGTTCTGGAAAGTAGTTTCTACTAGCCAACATTGTTCAAATATGCATATACCTTTTGCAAATCCTGTGATAAATGCCAACGGTCAAGTAACCTATCCTGTAAGGATCAATTGCCCCAATCTCCTTTGCTTTTCTATGAAATTATTGATGTTTGGGGCATTGATTTTATGGGACCTTTCCCTCCATCTTTTGGCTTTACTTATATATTGCTTGCGGTTGATTATATTTCTAAATGGGTGAAGCCAAAGCCACTAGGACTAATGATGCCAAGGTTGTTGCAGATTTTGTTAAGGTTAACATTCTTTCTAGGTTTGGGATACTAAAGGCCATCGTTAGCGAAAAAGGAAACCACTTCTACAATAGGGTGATGGAAGCAATGTTCAAAAAATATCACATCATGCACAATGTTTCTACTGCTTACCATCCCCAAACCAACGGGTAAGTTAAAGTCTCAAATCGAGAAATTAAGTTAATCCTAGAGAAAATTGTGCAATCCAATTGGAAGGATTGGAGTGTAAGACTGGAAGATGCATTGTGGGCCTACAGGATGGCTTACCAAACACCAATCGGAATGTCGCCGTATAGGCTAGTGTTTGGGAAGCCAAGCCATCTTCCGGTGGAATTACAACATAAGGCATATTGGGCTATTAAAAGATGTAACATGCACTTGGATATTATGGGAGTGCATAGTAAGTTGTAGCTTCAAGAGTTGGAAGAGATGAGGAATAAGTCATATCAAAATGCAGTGATATATAAGGAGAGGACGAAAGCTTTTCATGATAAGATGATTGCGAGAAAAAGCTTCTCAGTAGGCCAAAAAGTGTTACTATATCATAACTCTTTCTTGGTAAGTTACGTTCCCGTTGGGTTGGTCCATTTGTTATCACTCATGTCTTTCCTTTTGGTGCAGTGGAGATATAGAGCCTCAAAACTGACAAGACATTCCGAGTGAATGATTATTGCTTGAAGCCATATTATGAGGGCTTCCAAACGGAAGACTTGGAGGTGTTGACGCTAGAGGAGGTGACTGGTGTCACTTAAAGCACACAACTTGAGGTCGAGACAACAACGTTAAACAAAGGTGCTGCTTGGGAGGCAACCCAAGGGAAGTTAATTTCTGTCTTTTAAATTTTCAAATTTGCTACTTTTGTTAACTACTCCATTTCTTGCATTTGATTTTACATTGAGGACAATGTAAGTTTTAAGCGTGGGGTGGGTACATTAGTTTTAATGCATATTGTTGAGCTTAATCATAGCTTATGTGACTTCTTAGATGGTTTTCAAGATTAAATGAACAAAATAAAAAAATTTCTTATTTTCTATTACTTTTAAGATTATTTAGTCATAATTAGAGAGTGAATTGATTAGTAAAATCCATAGAAAAATTTGGCATGTACTTTTGCTCTTGTGGTTTGTTAATGTGCATTATCTTTAAAAGAATAGTGACTAGTGGTAGACAAAGCTGGTGACATTTTGAGCCTTATTTGACAAAGACATCCATATCAGTCTCATTGCCTTTTAATAATGTGTGACCTTTATGACATTTACATCTCGATTTTGCATTGAATTTCTATTCGAGACCACATTTTTATTACATGCATTAACATGGATATGATTAGACATTCTTTGATTTTCATAAACTACATTAACTAGATAACCTATCCTATTGACATGATTTTCCCTTAATAAACCCCTTTTAGCTTTAGCCTTTCTTTTTACGTCAACCATATTAAATGTTTTATGCTTAACCAAACGTCTTGCTCAAGCCATAAAGCTAGTGGAACGTTTGTGATTGGTGAGTTTGTGGATGTACAAAAGTGTAAGTGTAGGGGTACATATGTATGGATTAGTTAAGGTTAGGATGTTTTATTTTGTCTTATCATTGATGTTGGGACCTCGCCCTCGTGGTTCACATGTTCGACATCCTAAGTGACATCCAAACGCATGCTACATAAGAGTGGTGATCCCCCACTAGGACAAACATCAAAACAATGCTCTTATTCTATTCAGGATAGATTTATTTGGGAAAACCTCAATCTTATAGCACCTATCTTAAGGAAATTAGCAAAACTATCAGTTGGGATAATAGATTAATACCATCCTAAGAAGGTTTGAAAGAAGACTTCGAGGTCTAAAATTTCTATGAAGGCCTCAAAAGCAGATTCTATCGTCTGAAAGGTCAAAAATGGAGCAGACGATAGCATCAGACGAATAGTGTACAAAAGGAGAAGTTTAGGTCACATAGACAGAAACCAGACAAAGCAAAATGGCAGACAAATGGTAAAGGCAGACGAAGCTGAAAGACAGACAAAGCAAAATGACAGACGAAACAAAGATAGACGAATCAGAAAGATAGACGAATAGCAAAGCAGACGATACAGACGGTTAACTTAAGATGGAGCAAAAGTCAACCTAAGACGATACAGACGGTTAACTTAAGACGAAGCAAAAGTCAACCTAAGGTGATACTGCTCTTAAGATGAAGCGTCTTTACAGATGATACAACTCTTAAGACGAATGACATCCTTACAGACGATATGACGTAATCACAGATGATATGTCTTTACAGATGATACATCTTTACAGACAATGCATCTCTTAAGACGAATGACGTCATCACAGACAATACGTCTCTTAAGACGAAGCGTCTTCACAAACGATAAAACTCTTAAGATGAATGACGTCATCACAAACAAAACGATGTCATTATAAATGATACGTCTTTACAGACGATACATCTTTACAGACGATTCATCTCTTAAGACAAATGATGTCATAACAGATGATCTGACGTCATCATAGACGATACGTCTCTTAAGATGAAGCATATTCACAGACAATAACACTCTACACTCTAAGTATCTCCCCTTCTAAAGACCCCAACTTTTAACCTAGATGTCTAATAATTCTAGGCTATATATATCGTTGGAAAACTAAAGGAAAGCTATACAACTTCCTAGAGGGCACACTTGCCTAAATCAGCCTGGATTAATTTAGACCTTCCTTTGAAGTCCGAACACAACTTTTCCCTTATGGAAACTTAAAAATGCAATGCACAACTTAAAAGAGAACCATGGTCAAAAATGAAATTACATTCCATTTACATCAAAAGATAAGGGTTACAAAGCTTTAGTGGGCATTTTAAGCTGCAAATACATTAATATCTTAAGGTTCCAAAATACAGAAGATACACAATCCATGATTTGCTCAAAATGCGACTAAAGCCTCTCTTTACAAAATTTTCTTCAAATACAAGATATACAAAAACTGGAGGAATGCCCTGACCCTTGTCTACTCGGTATCTTGCTCATCACCTGGATGTATGGGAGGAAAAGGGGGGTGAGCTTAAACTCGTGGGTAACAATTTATAATTGGTAATAAGCAAAACCATTTATGAAGTCCTTTCCAATGTAGAAATTTACATTATTGCAAATTATGTATGCATCACTTTTAGCAATTTATCATGAGCACATAATCATATCAAAATGGTTCAGGTGGATCCAAAACAGAACGTACTACACAATTCCTCTAAGGGTCTTATGTAGCTGTGAACTTAGGAGAGTCCATAGAGGAGCTCTATGCCACTAACGGCCAGGCGGGAGAAGCCTTTTTATCAAAGTGCACTTAACTTAACGTAGGGGACCACCACACATAACATGTGTTTCCATAGCTGAAAAATATATTGCCTAAAAAGGCACATTTTGGGAACTTAGTTTCTTAAGCTTGATATCTTTTCAAAAATCATTTTCATATGTTAAACAAAATTTATATGTAAAACATGCAACACATTCTCAAAACATTCAAGGCTTAATAAATGTACATTTTTGAAGTAGTTGAAGACATTTATTTCCATTTTCTTGA
>JAOQMP010015828.1:1117-12829 GCA_027563575.1 Erythroxylum pedicellare
TATTTTCTTGATTCCTAATACGAATTCTCCAAATACCATCAGAGATTACAAACCTATATCTTGTTGCAATGTTATTTACAATATCATAGCCAAGATGCTCACTAATAAACTTAAGACAATCATTAAGCAAATAGCTTATAGATCCCAAAAATCCTTCATAACAAGAAGATCCATTGGAGATAACATTCCCCTAGTGAATGGATTGTTCAAAATGTATAATAAAAGCAAAATAGATAGGAATTATACTAAAAAGGTGGATTTGTAAAAAGCATTTGACTCCCTAAATTAAGCCTTCCTACTAAATACTTAAAAGTGTTTGGATTTCTTAACTGCTTCACTAATTGAATTGGTCATTGTGTTAGCATAATGTCTTATAGGATCTTAATTAATAGTGAACTAACAAAAAAAATTATGAGAGCTAGGGGATCCTTTATCCCCTTACCTACTCGTACTAGCCATAGAGGTCTTAGTAAGGTTAATTAGGAAACTAACATAAAGGGGAAAGATCAAACTTCATTCAAACTGCATAACTCAAAAGATAGTCTCACTTTCCTTTATAGATGATCTTTTACTATTCTCTAAAGCATACAATAATTTTATTTCTTCATCAGTAGGAGCTATCTAGACTATTTATAAATAAGATTAGGAGCCAACTCCCTAATCAAGGTCATATTGTAAGAGGCTTACAAGACTAGAAAAGGATGATTAGGAATCTTATTTCTAAGGGTTTCTAATTAAGTTCAAATCCTTAAAATGGTACAAACGCTAATAACAAGCAAAGATTCATTATAGGTAAGATTGGCATACTCCTATTATAAAAATTAAGGCTTTTGGAATGGGAAGGCAAACTAAAGTCATCTTAGTAGTCTTAGCAATCAGGCTCGAGGCCCCTAATTCTTTTTTAAAAATTACCCACGCTTGAGCCCAAACCCAAGTTTGATTGGGTTTGAGGCCAGAAAACTATAAGAAAAATAATGTCTTCTATAAAAAATCATGTAACTTTTTCATTTTTAATTTAAAAATAATAAAAATCAGGATGAGTCGTTGTTAAATCAGACTTTGTTCTGCTTGGGCCTGATCAAACTCAAGCTCAAGCCTAGGCAACCCAGCTCCACTCGACCCATTACCACCCCTGTATCTTGGAACCCAAAGCACATAATGACATTTAAGCAACAACATATAAGGGACTTACTATGCAAAATTAGTAATGGATCCACTGGTTAATTCTAGTATTATAACTGGTCCACCTTGGGACCATTGTTAGAGGTCCAAATAATGAGGACCTTGAGCAATGAAGTCGGTGATAAAGACATAGTACATAAGGCAATTACACTTAGCAATCAAACCATTTTTATTTCATTATGTAGTAGCTAATTATTGATATCAATTCGAGGATCAAATATTATGGAAATGTCACCAATCAGGCAAATTTACAAATAAAACATATAGGAAATTATTAAGGAACAACTTAATTAATGTTTCATTGCCAATCTTGTCTAGTACCAGTATGCATGCCCACGTGCCTCAATCAAAATTTGGTTTCTCATCAAGGGGAAGCTTAACACCACAAATAAGTTAGCCAAATATATGAACATTTCAAATAAATGTGTTTTGTATAAAGACAAACTAGAAATGATGGGTGATTGAACACAAGTTTCCTATATCAATTGGTGACAATTTCATAGCTTTTATTATACTTCTTGACTCTTATTTTCGAATTTTGTGCTTAATTTAACTCATGAGTGCTTGTTTTGGATTAATGTAGTTTGAGGGTAAAATTGTCACAAATAATTGATAATTGCACAAAATTGACTTTCTTTAGAACAATTGATACTGCAAACTACTATTTTTCATTGTAGGAAATTCAATAACTGGAGTGAAGGAGTTAAGACCAAGAGCAGAAGTCAACAAGTCAAAGGGGGCAAAAGGCAAGTTTGCCATGGCGAAATCAGATCTTTTGAAGAGACCTTTTGGGAAAATTTCACCACAACGAAGATAATGTTTTTGCCGTGGCGAAAGCTGAAGTTACTGAAGAAATCTTTTGGGAAAAGTTTGTCGTGGTGAACTCATCCTCTTGCCGCAGTGAAATCTTCGAATTGGCACAGACCCGGACCATTTTTGACAAATTAACCAATTATGCAACCCGATCCATTAACCTGTTTTATGAATAAAAAACCTATTTTAGGCTAACTTACAAAGTAGAGAGGGCCGGCATCTCACGTTCATTCATATACACAATTTATCTTCACATAACACACCATCGTTTTCTCTCATCCATATCATTTTCTTCCATTTCCACCGTCGACCGCTACAATAGGTGTCTCCAGTTGCTTCTCGGTTGTGAAGTCTCTTGAAGCTATGGTGGCTAGGCACTTCTCCCCTCTTGAAGATGTAGCAATGGATGGAGTTCAATGGGCTTAAAAAGGGAGTAGCTTAATCCATGTTTTGCTATGATCTATGAACTCCTAGGCTTAGGATTTGTAATTTGTAGTTGAAGATTCTTAATTAGAGTTTAATCAAGTGTTGGATATTTAATGTGTGGTTTGGATTTGTTGATGTAGAACTTTGAGCTAAAATATATGAAGCCTTATATATGTCCATTTGTGATCTTGATGAATCTCTTTTATCTTACATAGTTGTGTTTGATATTGAGTTGATTTGAGATCCCAAAGTAACTTGTTGCATTGACTTACCCGCTACACACACTAAGAGCATTTAACAAGGTTTTAAGAAATGGAGTTCATTGATTAAGATCTTGTACTTAAAGAGTTCTTTAAGGGTTACCCATTTGAAACTTAGTGATTTCAACTCCCATCAAAAATTGATTTCGAACTATGATAGCCAAAGCTCATTTTTAAGAGGATACTATCCCTATTTGATCATTTGCCTTTATCTTTCAGTTTTCCATTCCTAAAAATCCAAAAATATATTTTACACATTTTCTTACAATTCCATTTCATATAGTTAAGGCTTCCAACGATAAAAACCTCCTCCTTACCAAATTAGCTTGCATTGCATGACATATAGGTTAACTTAGGTCCATTTGTTTAAGTTCCGATTAAGTGAGACGACTCGAGGTTGCATCCTATATTGCAAACCCTGGATTATATTTTTGATTTGACCTTCAAGGGTACGAACTAAGGTTAGTATCAAAATGATGCCATTGCCAAGAAACCAAGAAATTGGTTCTTTAGGTTATCTTTTTTCATTTTACTGCTGAGTGAGGTTAGGAACCTTTTATTTAGATTTCAATCTAGATAGTTTAGCTTCATACTTGTCAATATTATAGGATTTCATTTTTCTTTGCATAGCATAAAATTTTTGAAAACACAAACAAAAAGGATACTGAACTTTTTGCACTTTTCATACTTAGTATTTTTGCACCCGCATAGTTTTGAACATTTCTTTGATTGTTTTTCGATACATACATACTTTACTTGTATACATACTTTCATACATATTTTCACAAACTTACACACTTGCATCCATCACATCTCATCTTTTTATTTGACTTTGTGTTCTTGCAAGTAAATTTTGTTAGCTTTTATTTTCATTTAAATTGTTCCCGTGCATGCCCCGGAAAGCCAAACTTCTACCTTCTAACCTGAAATTGATAGACGTTTAGGAAAAGTTAGAAAGGAGAAGAGAGAAAAAGAGAAAAGAAAGGTAGTTGTTGAAGAGGAGTCTAGTCATCCAAGAAGTGAAAGTGAATCGTTAGAAGGAGTGAGAATAGCTGAGAACCTAGCTTTTCTGCAAAACCGTAACCTTAATGCTGATCAACCAAGGAATGGTGATAATGGAGGTAATGGGGAGTAGGAGCGAGTTAATGAGAATAACGGAAATCAAAGGAGGACCATTAGGGAAGTGACTACCTCTGATGTAAATTATGATCCATTTACCGCTGCTTGCCCTAATTTTGATGTAAATTTTGAAGTTAACGGATTGTTTATTAACTCCTTCCTAAATTTCATGGCTTGACAAGAGAAGATCCCTACATCCACTTGCAATCGTTGTCCATGATTTGTTAGAGTCTGAAACTTTGATCAAGTATTATGGAAGGTTTTTCACCTATTCTTGGAAGGAAAAGCAGGGGAGTGGTATATGAGTCTCCCAAAACATATGGCGAATGCCTACCATAGTTGGGCCAACCTGCGAAAGGCATTCTTGGAGAAATATTTTCCAGCCAAATCTTCATTAATGAGGAAGGAGATTTATTCAGCACATCAAGATTATGATGAGTCCCTCTATGAATATTGGAACTGTTTCCAAGATTTTTTGTCCAGATGCCCCTACCCTTAGATACCTGATGAGTAGTTAGTGTAGTATTTTTATGATGGGCTAAAAAGTCAAGATAAAGGTACGTTGGATGCGGCATCGGGAGGTTCCTTGATTGACCTCACAGCTTCAAAGGTATGGGATCTGATCAAGAAGATGGCGTTAAATCATCGACAATACAGTGTTAGAGATACCAGAGGTGTACATGAGTTGGGAGTTTTAACAACCCAATCTAGAAGAATGGAAAGTTTGGAGTCTAAAATTGACTCTTTGGAAAGTAAAGTGACTTTGTAGTTGTCCTTCATCACTACATAATTGAAAAACACGATTGTGCATCATTCAACACCTTCTATGGATCTTACTGCACCCAGTTGTGATACTTGTGGGTCAGTAATGCACAAAACTAGTGTCTGGTCAGGCCGTTATGAAGAGGTGTCCACTGTGTATTAGGGTCGGCCCATTCAGAAATGGGACCCCTATTCTAATTCCTATAACGAAGGATGGAAATCAAATCCTAGGCTCAGTTAAAGAAATGAAGAAGGAAGAGGTCCAAACAGATTTCAACAAGGTGGAGGAGTTGTACTTCCACACACCAGTTCCATAACCAACAACAAGCTCTGACTATCCCACCAAAGGAGGACACTAATCAAGTTCTACATAACATGATGGTGCTGATGAAGGAGGAAAGGACTTCGAACAACAACCAATTCAATGCAATAGTCTCTCTCATTCAACAAGATTCTTCTAAAAATGTTGCTCGGTTTAATGCTTTATAAAAGAGAATGGAGCAATGGGAGATGAAGGCTGAGAATATCAACTCCTATGTCACTCAATTATCCAACAATATGAGTGAGAACCAAGCAAGAAGCAATGGAACTATCCCCTCCAATATTGTTATAAACCCCAAGAGTTTAAATGCCATAACCCTCGAAAATGGGAAATAAGTGAGGTTTAGCAATCAAGATGACAGAGAAGATGAAGAGGAGATTAAGAGTAGAGAATTTCCTTCAATAAATGAAAGAGTCAAGAAGTCCGAAAGTTCCAAGGAGAGAGCACTTTTAACTGAAAAGGATTTCAAACCTTTAAAAAGTAAGGAAGCGAATTATGAAACCAACCCAGAATCAAGCAAGCAAGGAGCCCATGAAGCCAACGACAAGGAGGTAATCTTGAAAGACCTTCCTTTTCCTAATTTTTATTTGCTTAGTAAAAGGATGACTGATATTAAATATGAGAAAGTTATCTTTGATTTGTTTGGGAGAGTAGAAGTCAACATCCCTTTGCTTGACATTACGAAAAGGGTCCCTGCATATGCTAAGTATCTTAAAGACCTATGCACCAACAAAAGGAAGTTTAGAATGAATGAAAGAATGCAAGCCAGCTCAAATGTGTCTGCACTGTTCAAACCCCAAATCCTAGTAAAATGCCAAGGATCTTTCACCAGCCCATGCACCATAGGAAAAGTTACTATAGGAGGAGCCTTATTAGATCTAGGGGAGCCATTAATGTGCTGCCTAAGTCTGTCTACACATCATTGGGAGTCAAAAGTCTAAAGCCTACATCTATAGTTTTACAATTGGCTGATAGCTCTCTTAGGCATCCAGTGGGCATTGTAGAGGATATTTTGGTCTAAGTAAAGGGTTTGGCCTTTCCATCTGAATTTTATGTACTTAATATGTCTTCTGAAGTTATTCAAGACACTACATTGATTCTCGGTAGACCTTTCTTAAAGACTGCTCTGACTAGCATGAAAGAAGGTACCATCACCATGGAGGTAGGAGATCAACAAGTGAGCTTTAACATATACGAAGCAATGAAACATCCTAATGAGGATTATTCGCTTTTGGGAGTGAATATGCTCGATGTTGCTGTTGATGATACTTGCTCCGATTTTGAATTTAAAGAGGATTCCTTTGATTCTGAGTTGCATTCACTTGATTTTTCTAACTCACGTGTGATTTTAACATCTTCTATTGTCAGTGATAATCCCCGTCGGGAAAGGTTTTCTATTAATTTTTTAGGTGACCTTGGCATCATGAAGACTAACATTGATGAGGAAATAAGTGAAGGTATTTCACCTCATCAAAAGTGTTTGATTAAAGGGATACAGAAGGAGTCGGCCCAGGTAGTTGCCACTATAGATCAACATGAGGTGGGTTTAAAATCTGAAGTAAAAGGAGATTGTAGAGCCAACCTCATGGAACTTAAGCTATCATTGGTTGAAGGAAAGGGAGTAATCTTTTCTCTCTTGAACTTCATAAATTGATTCCTTCTGTTATGCAACCTCTTATGATTGAGTTGAAACCCCTACTCTCTACTTTAAAGTATGTATTCCTTGAGTCTAATAAGTGATTACCTATTATAATTGCCAATACCCTGCCTCACAATGAGGAAGAGAGACTCCTTGCTGTTTTAAAAGAACATAAGAGAGCTACAGGGTGGACTTTAGTGGATATACCTAGAATTTGCCCAGCTATTTGCACACATAGGATCTTATTAAGTAGGGTTCAAAATCTGTGAGGCATTCCCAAAGAAGACTAAACCCACTTATCTTAGATATGGTTAAGAAAGAAATCACTAAATTGTTGAGTGCTGGGATCATATATCCCATATCTGATAGTGAGTGGGTCAGTCTAATACATATACTGCTGTAAAAGAGTGGGATAACTATGATAAAAAATGATAGGGATGAGCTTATTCCTACTAGAGTGCAGAATTCATGGAGAGTGTGCATAGATTATAAATGATTAAATGATGCCAAACGAAAATATAATTTTCCTCTTCCTTTCATTAACCAAATGCATGACAGACTTGTAGGCAAATCACATTATTGTTTTCTAGATGGTTTCTCTGTGTACTTTTAAGTACCTATTGCACCAGAAGACCAAGATAAGACCACCTTTACATGTCCTTTTGATACCTTTACATATCAAAGGATGCCTTTTGGTTTATGTAATGCCCCAGGGACTTTCCAGCGTTGTGTGATGGCTATTTTCTGTGAATTCTTAGAAAAATGCATGGAAGTTTTTATGGACGATTTCACAGTTTATGATGATTCTTTTGATACTTACCTATCTAGTTTTACAAAATTTTTAAAGAGTGCATTGAAAAGAATTTGATTTTGAACTTTGAAAAATGTCATTTCATGGTCAATAAAGGTATAGTGCTAGGCCTTTTGATTTCTGGCAAAGGGATTGAAGTTGATAAAGCTAAGATTGAGGTTATATCTTCTTTGCCTTATACTGCCTGTATTAAAGATATAAGATTATTTTTAGTTCATACAAGATTTTATAGGAGGTTCATAAAAGATTTCAGTAAAATTGCATTACCTCTTTCCAAGTTTTTACAAAATGATGCAAATTTTGAGTTTGATGATTCTTGCAAAAATGCCTTTGATAAATTGAAATTAAAACTCATTTCTCTTCCAATTTTAGTTGCTCCTGATTGGAACTTGCCTTTTGAGCTTTCAAGTGATGCTTCTAATTGTGTTGTAGGAGCCATCATAGGTCAACAGGAGGAGAAACTAGCAAAAGTTATGACATATGCCTCAAAAACACTAGATCCAGCCCAAATCAACTATACAACAACTGAGAAAGAGCTATTTGAAGTAGTTTTTGCTTTAGAAAAATTTAGGTCATTTCTTTTAAACTCCCATATGACCATTTTTACTGATCATGTAGCTGTTCGATATCTCCTCAAGAAACCACAATTAAAGCCTAGATTGATAAGGTGGGCATTACTTCTCCAAGAATTCGATATTGAGATCAAGGATTGAGCTACGACGGCAAACCATGTAGCTGACCATTTGAGTAGGCTACTAAACGATACACAAGGAGTGGACTCTTCCTAACTGACTTTCGATTCTTTCCTAATTCAGTTTTATGTGCTTTAGTTTTTAAAGAACCTTGGTATGCGCATATAGTCAATTATCTTATTGCTAGACTAACTCCTCCATTTATGTCTAAGTCATAGGCCCAAAAGCTAAAGAGTGAAGCTAGGCATTACATTTGGGATGCTCCTCATATATGGAGACTATGTAATGACCGGGTAATCCAAAAATGTGTGCCAATGGTTCATGGTGGGCATTTTAGTGCAAGGAGAACATCTAGAAAATTTTGGATTCTGGTTTTTATTGCCCTGCCCTTTTTAAAGATTCATTTACCTTTTGTCGGTCATGTGACAAATGTCAATGTTTTAGAGGGTTAGGTAAATGGCATGAAATGCCTCAGCATCCCTTATTATTTTGCAAAATCTTTGACATATAGGGAATTGATTTCATGGGT
This sequence comes from Erythroxylum pedicellare, assembly GCA_027563575.1. Lineage (NCBI taxonomy): Eukaryota > Viridiplantae > Streptophyta > Magnoliopsida > Malpighiales > Erythroxylaceae > Erythroxylum > Erythroxylum pedicellare. The sequence continues at coordinate 9,673 of JAOQMP010015828.1, forward strand.
CCCTTTCCCCCATCTTTTGGCTTTGTGTATATCCTTTTAGCTGTCGACTATGTATCCAAATGGATAGAGGTTATACCTACTAGAAAAGATGATGTGCAAGCAATGTCTAAATTTCTTAAGTCCAACATTTTTGTCTGTTTGGGATTCCTAAGGTTGTGGTTAATGACAGAGAGACACACCTCATTTTGTCTGCATCGCCACAGCGAACATACCTCGTTTCTTTCTATTCCTCTCGAGTTTTTTTCACCGCGATGTGCATTCCACATGATCATGGCGAACTTCCCAACATTCTTCTCTGTTCCTTTCCAATTAATTTTGTCACAGCGTGAGTTCATGTCGTTGCGGCAAAACCTCGTTGCTTTGTTGTTTTCGCGACTAGGGTTAATTTTGCCGCGGTGAAAGTTTAATATGTTCAAAATTGACGCAGTGAAATTACCCTTCCACCCATGTTTTCTCTTAACCTTTCGTCTTCCCTTTGTGCCTTTTTGTCATTTCACACCCCAAAATGCCTATTTGAACCCCCCGACCCCCCTTGCCTACACTCCTCATTCTTCGCCGCGACCATCCTAGCGATTCCTCTTCCTTCTGACTCTCTGCTCATTTTTCTTCAATCTTTGTAAGTGTTTTGTTCTCTTCATTTGTCTTAGTTTCTATATTGTTTAGGGTAGATTAAGTTTATTATCTTGTTCTCTTTTCCGTTTTCCCTTTTAGATTCTTTCTGTTTCGAATAGTTTGCTTTACTCATTTGTTTAGTTATGTTTTGGTGTGCATTTTTGCAGGACAATGCCTCGTGTTAAACTCCCTACCCGTAGTACCCCTATTGCCCCTCCTAGCCCTCCTAGTGATTCTGATTTTTCTGATAGTTTTACTTTTGCAGAACTCGCTGAGAAAGTAGATACTAGGCCTTTTATCAAAGAGTGACCCTTTCCCTTAGCTCCCCCTGACAATACCTTTGTGCAAAAACTTGTTGCTTTGCAACTTACATGATTAGTCAAACCTCGTGATCAAGGAAATGATAAATTCGTTCACCATTTCTATACATATGCCAGATTCCATAATATCATGGAAATTAACTTCCGTGGTATTAAAGCACCCAATGCATTCACCACCACTAGTATCCGCCGCCATTTCAATCTTCCTCCCATTCTTCATTGCCACTATGATCAACTGATCCACAACTATCTTTTGGACGATGTTATTCGCACCCTCTGTCAAGAGGGCGCCGAATGGCATCGACCCTAATTTTACTAACTCCACCTTAAAAGATCTAATCTCTAACTCGTAGCTCATCCTTGGCTTCACCTAGTTTGCAACAATATCATCTCGACCACCCACCTCACCTATGCAACAAAACAACAAGCCCTTCATATCTAGTCGCTCGGTCGATATAGCTGATGATATCGCCTCCACCCTAAATGCCTCCATCACTACTGCCAAATTCACCAACACCATCACCTTTTTTCATCTCATCATCGACATTTTTTGAGCACACAATGTTCCAAAATTAGACACTGAAGGCTCACTCAACTCAGCCCTCCACCCATGCTCAAGATATTAGTGCAACCTCTACAACTGCGGCACTAGTTGAGGATGATCCTCCATCTCAGGAAGCTCCTAAGCTCTTAACTTTACATACCATCACTGGTAAAGCTGACGGACTTTGCGCGGACCTCTCTCATCTCTGAGACACTCTCTTTTAGAAGATAGCCAGGCAGAAAGAGAGAGAGGCGTCATATGACCGGGATAGGCGATATCATCGGCATATGGATGCATTGCTCGCTGAGCATTTACACTTCCAGTTACCATCCGATGAAGATGATCACCTGAGTGGCGCTGGCCCATCAAGAGTAGGTCCCTTTGAATCTGGGGATGATCTTCCTATGGAGTAGCTTGAGTCATTTGTTCTTTGTTTTTTGGTTTTAGCTAGTTATGTTTTAGTTTTCATTCTATTAGATACTAAGTTACATTTTTTATGTACAAACTTAATGGCCAGTTGTTTATATCATTCTCATTGTGTTTTTCCTAGTTTGTTGTTATTCAATAGCCTTCCACTTACTTTTCATTACATCATGGTGTTTTAATTGTTATTCACATTGAGGGTAATATAATGTTTAAGTGTGGGGGAGGTTATTCCATTTTAGTATTTTTTTTTCTTTATATATCATTTTTGGTCATTTAATTGCTTGTGCAAGTCATTTGTGTGTCCTATGCAAATTTTTAAACCTCGTAATTGAGGTGAATTGCATTTTTCAAGTGTTTCTGCAATTTTTCACTGTGACAACGCTGGAAATTTTTGGATCACCACGGAGACAATATCCTTTTTCATAAAAGCAACTATTTTAATTCCATCATTTCAATAATTATCCCAACTTAGATTCTTTTCACTCCTGTATCTTGAGGATTTTATAAATTTCAAAATTGTCCATGTGTTTTTGAAAACACCGTCTATGTTTTTAAATGATAGTTGATTTTGGTTAATTTCATTTTCAATGTTTTCACGAGAAGCAATTGAGGATGCGCTAAGAGAGTAGCATTATATGTTTTTAAACCTTGAGATTGCTTAATTGAGATACTAACCTTGTTGGAAGGATATTTGGGCTTGAATTCGTTCATTTTTTGTGTGTATCTACTTAATTTTATATCTCTCTAGAACTTGTTTTAATTCTTGATCAAAGCTTGATGAATTGAAATTTTGTTAATATGATAGAGGCATTCTTTTCTAAACCTTACTTACCTAAACACAAACCCTAAACACTTAACCTTTGCTAGCCCCTTTGAGCCTTCTTTTGAGTGCATACATATTTCATAATTAATGTTAGTATCTCATCTCCAGTTAATGCTCTAAAAAAAAGAGAGAAAACAAGAATTTCTATACAAAAGGTAAGAAAGAAAAAGTTCCAAAACTTTAAAAAAAAAAAAGCTTTCTCAAAAGAGAAATGTAATGAAAATGTGTTAAATTACATTTGTTGTTTGTGTAAATATTTTCTTACGCATAATTTTTGTTTCATGAGAAAAATATTTGTGATGCATGTACTCATTTTTCTTTCTTCCATTCAATTCATTTCATTTAGCCTTCTGTTCATTACAACCTTGAAAAGTCCTCTTGATTTTCGAAATTATAGTTCTTATGGTGGAGAGGTAGAATTATCACAAGCTT
>JAOQMP010015851.1:0-12828 GCA_027563575.1 Erythroxylum pedicellare
TTCTAAGAGTGTAGAAAATGCATAGGTTCCTTTGAGTTTTCGATTGGAGTTATTTTGAATGAGGTTTTGTTAATATTGAAGGGAGGCAAGAGGAGCAAGAGGGGAAACATCCTTGAACAAACTTTCAAGCAAAGAAATTCAAGGTAGGTTACTTTTATAGTTGAATAATAAGCCATCAACGTTTCTTTCAAGACAATAGAAATAAATGGTTTCAACCTACTTCAAAAAGGTGCATTCATTACTCTTTGAATGATTTGATGATGTTCTGCATGTAAATTTTGTTTGATATATAAAGATTATTTTTAAAAAGATATCAAGTTTAAGAAACCAAGTTTCCGAAATATGCCTTTTTGGGCAATATGCTTTAAATGTTATGTGGATTTGTGGTGGTCTCCTAAGTTAAGTCAAGTGCACTTTGACAAAAGGCTTCTCCTACCAGCCCGCTAGTAGCCTGGAGCTCCTTCAAGGACTCCCATAAGTTCACGGCTACGTAAGACCATTAGGTGGAATTGTGTAGTATGTTCTGTTTTGGATCCACCTGAACCACTTTGGTATGCCTATGTGCTCATGATAAATTTCCAAAAGTGATGCATACATAATTTGCAATAATGTAAATTTTCTGCATTGGAAAGGACTTCTTAAATGGTTTTGCTTATTACCAATTATAAATTGTTACCCACGGGCTTAAGCTCACCCCCCATTTTCCTCCTCCACATCCAGGTGATGAGTAAGAAATCAAGTAGACAAGGGTCATATCATCTGTATGATGTCATTCGTCTTAGATTGACTTTTGCTTCGTCTTAAGTTGACCATTTTGCTTAGTCTGTCTTTTTCCTTGGTCTGTCTTTTGTTTCGTCTACCACTTTGCTTCATCTGCCTTTTATGTCGTCTATCACTTTTCTTCGTCTGTCTTTTGTTTCATCTATCACTTTGCTTCGTCTGCTTTTTGCCTTAGTGACCTAAACTTTTCCTTCTACACACTATTCGTCTGATGCTATCATCTGCTCCATTTTTGACTTTTCAGATGATAGAGTCCACTTTTGAGGTCTTCATGGAAATTGTAGACCTCGAAGTCTTCTTTCAAACCTCCTAAGATGGTATTAGTCTGTTATACCAAATGACAGTTATGCTATTTGCCTCAAGATAGGTGGTATAAGATTGAGGTTTTCCCAATAAATCTGTCCTGAAATAGAACAAGAGCGTTGTTTTGATGTTTGCCCTGGTGGGGGATCACCACCTCTGTGGAGCATGCATTCGAATGTCACTTAGGATGTCAGACACGTGAACCACGAGGGTGAGGTCCTAACAAACCTTCTCAGGCTCCTATTCGTATTCTATCGTAATCTCCTTAAATGTCACTTGTCCCTCTTCATTATAGGTAGCCAATTGAAAGGATTAAGGCTAGCTCCTCTCCAATTCTATTTCTACACACATTCTAGCATATAGAATTCTAGACATTCGTGTTGTATAGGAATCCATAAGTAGAGGTTTTGCCACTACACTAGCAATACTACTCAACCCCTCGTTGTTCCAATATTCATAGGGGATATTTTGAAACCTTATCCAGATAGGGGAATTCCTAATATCCTCCTATTCCCTTATATTAAAGCTCCATTTGAAGAAGAAGAAGAGCTTCCTTTCGATATGCCAAGGGCCCTTCTCTAGCACCTCATTCATACCATATTCAGAACAAAACTTGAATAAAAACTTATTCGAACTAGTCACTAGAATTTTTGTCAAACCACATGTAAACCAAGATTTAGAAAGGGATTTATGCGCCACTGGAAAGGCAAGTTGCTTACTAATAAAAAAGCCGATCAGAGAACGACGAAATTTTTTTTCTCCTTTCAGCACTAACTCTGGCGACAGGATGAAAAGGATTTGATCATCCTTAATCTCTGTGGGTAAAATGCCAACTCCTTGACATTGGGTAATTCCTCCACTGAGTTGAATATAACAAATTTCTAGGTTTTTGGAAGAGATTTCCCTGAAGCTCTACAGTCTTGAGTGTTTAAGGGAACCTCTGGACCATTCTGCTCATGAATCGAATCAATCTGATAATTCAATCCTTCTGCTATTTTAAAAGGGGAAAGGTTTGGGTAGTTTGGGTCAGTTTTTTAGGAATTAGGTTTTACGGATGGTGATGAAAGCGAATTTCTAGTAGATGGCACAAGGATTTGGGTTTGGGGCACAAGAGAAGGAGATGGTGGAGAAGAAGAAAAAATAGCCATGGAAGAGCAGTCAAAACACATCGATGATCTTCGAAGTAATGGACGCTCAGCTATCACTCACTCTGACATCACTCTCACTCTCTCTCACCCCTAATTAGATTAACTAGAAGAAAATTAAGTGATATCTAAATGCACTTGCTTTCTAGGGAACTATATTTACATAACTCCAACAATCTTCCACTTGACCTAAAGCAAGTTTGACATATTCCTTATTTCCATCCCTACTATGTGACCCTCAAAACTCTTTTGAGACAGCATCTTCACAAATAAATCAGCAAGGTTTTGCTCTGTGGGAATCTTTACCACGTTGTATTATCTCCCTTATGAGATGATACTTTCTCTTAATATGTTTGGCAGATTTATGGTTTCGAGGTTCTTTAGAATTAGTCACTGCCCCACTATTATCATAATAAAGTGTAATGGCTTTTTTTGCCTCAGGAAAATACAAAGCCAGACTGCTTCACAAGTAACAACATACTTAGCCTCCATAGTTGAATAAATAACACAAGATTGCTTGATACTCCTCTAGACTATGGCTCTACCTCCTAAAACAAATATAGAACCAGAAGTTAATTTCCTTGAATCAACATCTAATTGGAAATTGGAATCTGTATATCCTGTCATAATGAGGTTACTTTTAGAGTAAACAAGCATTAAGTTCTTTTTCTTACGAAGATACTTTAGTATGCACTTAACTGTAGTCTAATGGTCCATTCTTATATTGGACTAAAATCTACTTACTAGTCCCACTGCGTAACAGATATCCGGTCTAATGCAAAGCATATCATACATTAAACTTCCAAATGCTGAAGCATATGTTATGCTATGCATGCGTTCAACCTCCTTTTCGATCTTTAGTGTTTGCTTCTTTGAAAGCTTGATTCCATGTCTAGTAGGCGTGAAACCCCTCTTGAAATCTTTCATGGCAACTTATTGAGCATATTCTCAATGTAGGATATTTGAGACAAGGCTATTAATTCGTTCTTACGATTCCTTATAAGTTTGATCCCTAGAACATAGCTAGCCTCATCTAAATCCTTCATTGAAAACTATTCGTTCATCCATCCCTTAATTGTAGATAACATTCCTACATCATTCCCAATGAGTAGAATATCATCAACATACAGGATTAGGAAAGTAACCTTTCCTTCTTGTATCCTTTTATAAAAACAAGGCTCATCTAGGTTTTGTATTAATCCATAGGTTTTGATAGGCTTATCAAACCTAATGTTCCAAGACCTAGATGCTTGTTGAAGCCCATAAATGGACCTAAAAAATTTGCATACCTTATGCTCATTACCTGACTCAATGAATCCTTCTGGTTGGGCCATATAAATGGTCTCGTCAAGATACCCATTAAGAAATGTGGTATGGACATCCATTTTCCATATTTTATAATTAAAATAGGTTGTTGTGGCCAAAAGAATCCTGATGGACTTAAGCATCGCAACTGGAGAAAAAGTCTCTTTATAGTCTATGCCCTCCTTTTGAGTATAGCCCTTAGCTACCAATCTATCTTTAAAAGTCTCTATCTTTCCATCAAATCCTATTTTCCTTTGATAGATCCATTTACACCCTATGGCTTCTACATCTGGTGGTAAATGTACAAGGATCCATACTTCATTGGTCTACTTGAAATCTATTCTTGATTCCACCACCTTGAGCCATTTTTCTGCATCAACATCATTAATAACCTGTATATAAGTAATGGGATCTATTTCTTCTTAGTCCGAGATGAAAATTATGCCTTCTCTTAGAGTTAGATACCTGCCTAGTTGTCTCACAACCCTCCTACTACGTCTAGGCACTACTTGATGTTCAAGCTACTCCTGTTCTGCTATATCCAAATCAACTCTCGGTTTGGATAAAATAGCTAACTCCTTCAGTATTACTTCACTTCTATTTTTGTGATTTCTCACAAATTCTTCCTCTAATAAGGTCGCATTTGTCAAAACAAATAGCTTCCTATGTTTAGGACTGCAAAAATAGTACCCTCATGTACTCATAGGATATCTTACAAACAACCATGCTTCTGACCTTGGTTCCATCTTTGTAGATTCAAGCCTTAAAATATAGGTTGGGCATCCCTAAATCCTTAACTGCAGCAACGAAGGCACTCAGCTAGTCCATAACTTCCTAAGTGTTTTAGGCATCGATTTGGGTAGAGCAAAGTTAAAAAGATAAGCTACCATTTGTAGGATATATACCTAAAACAATTTTGAAAGGCTAGCGTAGGACATCATTGATCTTACCATCTCCAATAGAGTCCTATTTCTCATCTCTGCTACATCATTCTATTGAGGTTTTCGAGGAGCTGACAAGTTGGAAATAGTTTCATTATCAATTAGAAGTCGAAGTTGTTTTAATGGCTTGCCTAGCTGTTTCTCATCTTTAGCTTTGAATTCTTTGAACTTTTTAAAGGACTCACTCTTTTTATGCATCAAATACAAATAGCCATATCTAGAATAATCATCTATAAAGGTTATGAAACATTCATAACCTCCTCTAGCTTGTACATTCATGGACCTACACATATTAGTATGTACTTAGTCCAACGTGGACTCAGATTTATTTTCTTTGAAAGGAAATGAGGCTTTGATCATTTTTTTTAGTACAAGATTCACAGGTGGGTAATGAATCATTATCCAAGCCTGTAAGTATCCCATCCTTCACTAACCTATCAAGTCTTTTCTGATTGATATAACCTATTCTTAAATTCCATAGATATTTTGAATAAATGCTAGAGTCATTGGATTGTCTTTGTTTTACTAATTCTATGGTGTTTAGTGAGCCTGTCATAGGTTCTATAAAGAACAATCCCTATTTAATTATTACATTAAAAATGAAATCCTTATTCTCATATATTGAAACAATATTTTCAATATATAAGAAATAACCAAATTTTATTAGACAAAAATAGAAAAAATTGTTAAGGTCCATTTATGGTTGGGCCATATAAATGGTCTCCTTAAGATCCCCATTAAGAAATGTGGTATTGATGTCCAGTTTCCATATTTCATAATCGAAATAGGTTGTTATGGCCAAAAGAATCTTGATGGACATAAGCATCGCAACTAGAGAAAAAGTCTCCTTATAGTTTATACCCTTCTTTTGAGTATAGCCCTTAGCTACCAATCTACCTTTAAAAGTCTCTATCTTTCCATAAAATCCTCTTTTCCTTTTATAGATCCATTTACACCCTAAGGTTTTTACATCTGGTGGTAAATCTACAAGGATCCAGACTTCATTGGTCTACTTGAAATCTATTCTTAATTCCATCACCTTGAGCCATTTTTTCACATCAACATCATTAATAGCCTGTACATAAGTAATGGGATCTATTTCCTCTTAGTCCAAGATGAAGGGTATGCCTTCTCCTAGACTTAGATACCTGTCTAGTTGCCTCACAACCCTTCTACTACGTCTAGGCACTACTTAATGTTCAAGCTACTCTTGTTTTGCTATATCTAAATCAACTCTCGGTTTGGATAAAATAGTTAACTCCTTTAGTACTACTTCACTTCTATTTTTGTGATTTCTCACAAATTCTTCCTTCAAGAAGGTTGCATTCGTCAAAATAAATACCTTCCTATCTTGAGGACTGCAAAAATAATACCCTTGTGTACTCGTAGGATATCCTACAAACAAACATACTTATGACCTTGGTTCCTTCTTTGTAGATTCAAGCCTTAAAAAATGGGCTAGGCATCCCTAAATCCTTAACTGTTGTAACAAAGGCAATCAACTAGTCTATAACTTCCTAGGTGTTTTAGGCATTGATTTGGATGGAGCAAAGTTAAGAAGATAAGTTGCCATTTGTATGGTATATCCCCAAAACAATTTTGGAAAGCTAGTGTAGGACATCATTGATCTTGCCATCTCCAATAGATTCCTATTTCTCCTCTATGATACATCATTCTGTTGAGGTTTTTAAGGAGATGCCAAGTTGGAAACAGTTCCATTATCAATTAGAAATCGAAGGTATTTTAATGGCTTACCTAGCTGCTTCTTATCTTCAGCTTTGAATTCCTTGAACTTTTCAAAGGAATCACTCTTTTTATGCGTCAAATACAAATAGCCATGTCTAGAGTAATCATCTATAAAGGTTATGAAACATTCATAATCTCCTCTAGCTTGTACGTTCATGGACCTATAGACATTAGTGTGTACTTGGTCCAACATGGATTCAGATCCGCTTTCTTTGAAAGGAAATGAGGCTTTGGTCATTTTTCCTTCAATATAAGATTCACAGGTGGGTAATGAATCATTATCCAATCCAGTAAGGATCCCATCCTTCACTAACCTGTCAAGTCTTTTTTGATTCATATAATCCATTCTTAAATTCTATAGATATTTTGAATTAATGCAAGAGTCATTGGATTGTCTTTGTCTTACTAATTATATGGTGTTTAGTGAGCCTGTCATAGGTTCAATAAAGAACAATCCCTATTTAATTATCACATTAAAAATAAAATCCTTATTCTTATATATTGAAACAATATTTTCAATATATAAGGAATAATCAGATTTTATTAGAGAAAAATAGAAATCATGTTCCTCATAACCATTGGGATGTAATATACATCCTCTAAATAAACTATGACCACTAAGAAAATCCAAGACAATTACTCCTACTAATTCTTCTAAAATATAAGATCCATCTGCTATCTTAACTTGAAACTGACCTTTATATAGTCTTTTCCATTGCTGGAACGCCTTTTGAGGAATTGCAAACATGGTTAATGGCTCTTGAATTTAATATCCAAGAATCATAATCTACCACATTTCTAGTTCCTAACAAACTTACGAAACCTATATCTTGTTTGCTTTTGAGGAACTCAAGGTTGTTGGAGTTATGTAAATATAGTGCCCAGGAAAGCAAGTTTATTTACATGCAACTTGATCTTCTTTAGTTACAGTTTTGTAATGAAAATATTTATTATTAATAAAATAAAAGAGTTTGGTTTTTGTGAGCATTATATATCTAGTCATAAGGTACTAAGATTCTTTTGTAAGTAATGTACATATACCTAGAGATGTATGGGAAACATGTATATTATAAGAATATAAAATAATGGACTCACAGTTTAATAATCAAGTTGGTTGCTTGATTATGGTTTAGACTGTAGTGTTGCGATTTATCTTTATGTAAGTAAAGGAGTTTACTTTAAGGAAATGATGAGTTTCATATTATGATAGTAAGAGACTATTGATAATGGCACTATTAAATGAATCTAGAATCAACTATGTTTTCAAGAATAAAGTAGGTCGTTACTTTAGTCTTAAAACATACATTTTAGCATTTGTTTATTATAGACCACAATCTTAATGAGTGGTAAACTCATATGTGTTTCATTATAATTCTTGATATGATCAGAATGGATTTTTACAGGGTATTAATCCAGTGCCTGAATGTTGGAATTGTTAATTGAAACATGTATCAGGGAGTATTCACTCAAATAAAGAGTTTATAGTGATATCATCACTTCTAGATGTTTTATGGAGATTGGTGGTTAAATTGACACCATGAGTTTGATGGACTAACTACCCATCAATTCTTAACACCAATATGAGATCTTGTGTGTTAATCACCATATAGAGTAAAGTGGGAGATCTAGAAGGAAGAAAACAACATAAGGGCAAAACAGTAATTTTTTTCTTTATTCTGCGAATGACTATAATACGGTTCATAATAGGGTTTGTAATTGGACAAATTATTTGAAATATGTGTTCTCATAATATTTAGTAATTCAAGAGGTCAACTAATTGTGTTTAGTGGAATGACATCTAGTTAATTAACTAGAATTAATTATAATGAGATTAAATTAATTCGGGGCTTATTGGAGCTTGAATTATTTAAGTCCAATAAGATTCCCTGCATTGCTTCAAGGAAGATTATCAAGCAAAGTATGAAATATAAATGGAGATTTTAAAACCCATGATTGAATGTTGGGCTTGCTTTAATTAATGGTTAATTAGAAGACCAATTGAACATTAAGAAATGGGCTACACTTTTGTTTAATATAATTAATTAGATTAATTACATTAAAACAAAATTCTTAAAGAAATGAAAGGGAATTTCATTTTTTAATGGCTGAATGTGCAGCTGCACATTTAGCATTGAATTGCTAAAAAAAATGGTATTTATCATGCATTATCATCATTAAATGAAGTTATGATCTTACCATTAAATGGTTTAATGGTTGTCTTTTAATGATGGCATGTAATGTATCTTTTTTAGCATTCTCCTCTCTTTTTTCTTTTCATGCATAACCGAAATTGACAAGGTGAAAGAGAGGTGTTCTTGCATTTTTCACTCTCTCTCCTTTCTTGCATATGTTGGTCAAAATTTGCATGAGAGGTGTCTCATCTTTGGCTTCTTTCTTCTAAGAAAAATCTCTTCCAAAGTTTTCTTCTCCTTTCCTACCAAAAGATCTTCCTAACCAAGTTATCCAAGAAGAATAAGTGGTAGATCGGATTGGTCGAGGATACAATATCGAGAAGAGGATACAATATCGAGAAGAGGCACTATAATAGAACAAGGCAATTTATGACATTTTTAAAACGTCACAGAATGTCCAAAAATGTCGCAGAATGTATTCTATAATGTTTTAAAAAACGTCACAAAAAACGTCGTGGAATGTAGTGTAGGCAAAAGGTTTCTGCGACGTTTTATGTAAAATGTCACGAAAAACACTAACATTCCGCGATGTTTATAAAAACGTCACTGAAAGTTTGGACAATTCGTGATGTTTGTCTAACATTCCGCGACATTTTAAAAACATCACAAAATGGTGAGGAATCCGCGACGTTTTTTAGAAACGCCACGAATGTCTTTCACGACGTTTTCAGAAACATCGCAGAATGTCTTCCATGACATTTTTATTATTATTATTTATTTTTCTCATTTTTTCGAAAATCATATTACTTTAATAATTTTTTAATTTTAATAAATATTTTTAAAATACAATTTTTAATCTTATTTGTTTAATAACTATTCAATATTAATTATGAAATTTATTTATTTAATAATTCTTTAATTTTTTAGTATATCATTAATTTGAATAATTATTCATGTATCACACGAATTTCATTCCTGCAGACAATATATTATTTATTGCAATTTGCAAACATATCATAATACACTAATTGTAATTCGCAAACATGTCATAATACACTTATTTGCTAATGAATTGTAAATTCATATTGAGGATGAAATGCGGCTATAGCAATACATCTATTGGTTTGTCAGTAAAAAAGACAATAAATAGGTGTTTAGTGATTGACTAGCTTAGCTTGCCCTGCGTCCATGTCTTCAACATGTCTAATGCAGCTTTCGGTTGATAATTTTTCATCCAATCCGCTTGCAAGACCTGATAAACTACAATGTTGCAAGCAACCCAACAAATGTTTCCTACTCCAAGAGCCTTCTTAACTATATCTTGGTTTAGAAAACTATCAGCTCATGAGAAGTCGTATTTTTGATATCATAGTACTGCAGATTTAAAACAATGGAGAATTCTCATCATTAATCGATTGAACTAAATGAAATTTGATTGTTTTAAGAATTAATTTCAGGTTTCTTTTTTCCTTACATTTATGTTTCTAGCAATCTTTACGATGGAGTTGAAAATATTTATGCAACTAGAGTAAGCAAACAAGCAAACATCATCGTCGCCTTTAGAATCTAAAAGGCATAATATAAGGTTGGAGTAATTCATGACTACTTCTAATTGGACAATAGTTTTTTCAAGCATATAACTGTTCGATTGACTTATTCAACAGCATTCAACATTAATATAAGACCAGATTTTAGAAATTACCGTATGAATTTGCTTGTTTTGCACAATCCGGAACCAAAGCCTTGAAATTGTCATAATCGGGGAATGCTTCAAACTAGATGGTTGGATTAGTTAGGCCATTCCCAATTGCAATTCCCTAAGAAGCAATCATACAGTTAAAAAAGATAAAACCACATTATAATTATAAACAAGTGGTAACTGTCCTCTGCTTGTAACCAAGTACCAAAGAAACTAATCTTAAGGTTTATATGAATTCCTTCTTTTTTTATGTTTCCCTACAGCGTGTGTAGCTCTTTAGAGCACAATCCTTGATAGAATATAAGTATAAAGGAAAAAGAATGAAACTTGACTATTTGAGGAAATCAGAAAATTGGCTGTGTACCAGGCTCAAAAGAAAGTCTGTAAAGATATGCTCATACTCTGGCATTTTCCCATAACCTATAGCAGTAAAACTACATAAGTTAAAGGAAGCAATCATCAGGCCCCTATAAAAAATGATACAACATAAACTCACGAGGTTTTGAAATGGGGAAAAGTTGGTCTCATAGGAATTACAATTTTTACATGCCTAGAAAGTAGTTAATATCAATGACATAATATTGATCTCCTTTCGCATGCTTATGATACTAAGTTGAACAACCGGAGGCCCTACATAGAATCAAAGACAATAAACAATAGGTTAAGTAAACAATAGCTATTGCAATTTGCCACACACACACACACACACACACACACATATATGTTAAAAAATCAGTAGTGAACATAAGGAAAATGCTCTATATCAAAAGAAATGTTAGAAAATACTCATCTGTTGTAGATATGATGTCAGGTTATAAAGAAGAACATCAAAGTATGACTCATCTTTTCCCTTAAGGACTGAACTTTAGAAATACATCCTGATTGGAATCCAATGATAATGATGTCTATTGCCACACTTGACCAACGTATGATCAAAACAATAAACTTTTCTATATTTTGCTTAACATAGTGTTCCGTAGATTGACAATTTGTGGAGGCTGAGAGGGTTGTAGATTATCTATCTACATAATCTGCAGCAAACTACAATGGAGTAAAATAACAAAGTGAACCTCTCTTGAAGAATGAGGAGAGAAAATTTAGAAGTCTCACTAAAGCTTTATTAATTTCTAGTAAGAAAACAAGCGTATGTCTCCAAATACATGCTTTTCAAGTTCTAAGGATCACAATTATAATTAATAAATAAAAAAGGTGTAAGAATATTCATTTTAGTAATCTTTATGATCATCTAGCTTATAATGAGCAAAACATCCAGGTGTCCGACAGATAATCTATGATATGCAGAATAATTTTGTTTGGACCATAATGACTATAATTACTTCTAAAGTGTTCGATTCTTTAAAACAGAGCATGACTCAAAGGCACAATCAATTGAATTTTAAAGGAGGTCAGTCAAGGTAACTAACTATCATGAACAAAGGTCATTAATAGTACTCTTCATGTCAACTAGCTCCATTGGTAGCAAACAAAGGAATGAAAGCAAGCACCTAAAGGACATCCTAAACTATATTGCCTCATTCCTTTCATTGAGTATACACATGGAAGCTTGAATCTTGAATTTACAAGGACTTCAGCAATTGTAGAAATAGATGAAGTACAGAAGAACATATACTCACATATATGCAAAGGCAATGAGAACACAAAATTGTTGAGCATAAATATAGAAATTGCACGTGCTTAACCCATATTCAATTCCATCTTTAATTATAAACATAACAGTAGAAATTGGACATGCTTACCCTATGACTCTCCTCTATCAATATTCAATGTTCAATGTTTAATGTTCACCCAATTCAAACCTGCACATGAAATAATTGAAATTTGGTTTAATCAACGAATTAAGACAAGATTTATACTAAATTTGAAAATCAAATCAGAAAAGAAAAAATATTAATGAACAAAAAGAAGCTGAATTTTCTTGAATAATTGTTCCAAACACACCATGAAAGCTTATACAAAAATTGTTAAATAAATCCTTGTATCTTTGAAATCAATTACATCGCTTCCATTTGGTTTCCCCTCATCATTGGTAGTTGGTAAACTTGATGTTCCATCTATGGAAAAGCTAGTGCATAGAAATGGATTAACTATATATATGGAAGAAGCGTTTAGTGCTTGGACTTGATTTCCTTTTGGGATTTGGCCTAGAAAATTATTGGAAGACAAGTTTAAGTGACCTAGAAATGTCAAAGGGGAGATAAGTTGGAAGACAAGTTTTAGTGGATATTTTATTATTGTGCTTCGAATAACCAAGACCCACCAGAGAAAGGTTTGAACTTTAGCAAATTAAATAGGAGGATAACAGAGCAGTGGGCATTGGAGTGTACCTTAGGAATCCACAAGCGTAGAGGACGGTGATTTTGAGAGGGAGAATTGAAGCTATTGAACGAACAGGGAAAGAGAGAAAGCTGCATGTGGCGTGCGACTTGTAAAAATTTTCAAAACGATACCCAAACGTCGTTTTAACTATAAAGCGCAAAGGACGGGCGATTTTGTTTACCAAGCCTTCAGCGATGTTCTCTTTAGACAAATGACATAGTTTTTATATGCCGCCATTTTAATAAAAAAGGTCACAAAAAGTTCTCCAAATCTGTGACGTTTTCACTAAACGTCACGAAAAACTTAAACTTTTCATGACATTTTTGAAATGTCATGAAAATTTTATACAATCTGTGACATTTTATCTATAAAATGTCGCAAATTGTGTAATTTTTTGTATTGAGGATCCAATAATGAGAAGAGGACACATCACTTAGGAG
>JAOQMP010015892.1:0-12825 GCA_027563575.1 Erythroxylum pedicellare
TTTTATAGAGATTATTTCGTGTCTTGGCAGAAAAGAATATGGAATCGTCCTTGTTTTTTACTACACAAGAATTTTGATTAAAGGATACTTCAAAACTAGAATCACATAATTAACTTACACTAATTAGATTATGCTTTAAGCCTTCAACTAGTATAACATTATCAATAGACGCAAATGAATCTTTACCAATTTTGTCGATTCCAACTATTTTGCCCTGCTGGTTGTCTCCAAAAGTTACTGGTCCTCCTTGCTTATTTTAGAGGTCTAGGAACATAGACTTTCTTCCCATCATATGTCGCAAGCATCCACTATCTAAATACCATTAGTGTTGGTTACTTTTTCCAAGAAAAGACATCTGCAGTATATATTATTTCTTTCTTAGGTACCCATATTTTCTTTGGTCCTTTGGGGTTAAACTTACAATTATTCATCCAGTAATAAGAATATTGTTTCTTTTTCTTTCTATTAGGAACAAAACTCTTATTATGAAGAACATTACTATTATTAAACCTTAAATAACTCTTATCATTTGGATGTCTATATTTTCAAATCATATCATTCACCCCTTTTGTACTTTCAGTAAATGTTGATAAATCTGCTGAAAGACTGTTAATCCTTTATTTCAGTTGATTAATTTCTACAGATCTATCGACAGTTACTTTCTTTTTCATATCATCTACTTGTTTCTTAAGGCAGACGTTTTCTTTTTCTAAGACTTTTGTGCTCTTCAAAATTTCAGCAAATTTTTTTTCAATATCCTATATTGTTTTAATATAGAATGTGAATCTTTTAACAATTCTAAATATGCATCCTGAAGTTTATTAAAGTTAGAAGTTACCTCATTGTCGCATTCCTTTTCTACTACTAAGCATATATTTGCTTATTCTGATGCTTTTGATTCGGAGTCAGATTCAGACGAATCCAGATCTTCCTAAGATGCCATCATCATCTTTTTGTTTTCTTTACTTTTATTCTATTTTCTTTTAAGTAACAGGCATTTAGACTTGTAATGTCCTAGTTACTTATAGGAGACGATAGAAATTTTCTCATGCTTTGAATTGTCTTTACTATTCTTTTTAAAAGAAAAGCCTTTATTTCCCTTTGCTCTCTTTTTCTACATCCTCCTAATCTTTCTTGAAATGAAGGATAGTTCATCATTATCTTCACTTGAATCTTGATCAGATTCACTAGCATCATCATTCTTAATTTCTTCAATCTTTAATGCTTTTAAAGATGTGCTTCTATTTTTCTGTATCTTCTGATTCTTCTGGGCAGCCTTTAACGCAATAGATTTATCCCTTCTGGGTTTATCTTCTGCATCAAGCTCCATTTCATGGATTTTCAGCGAATCAAACAATTCATCTAGCTTTAGCTTGCTTAAATCCTTAGGCTCTTGTATTGCTGTTACTTTGGGTCTCCATCTTTTTGGAAGACTTCTGAGAGTCTTTCTTACATGATCTTGACTATCATAGATTCTCACCAAAGCTTTAAGTCCATTAACAATTGTTTGGAATCGTCCAAACATCTGATTAATAGTCTCATCATCTTTCATCTTGAATAGCTCATACTGATGAACAAGAATACTAATCTTGGATTCTTTAACTTGGTTTGTACTTCATGTGTAATGGCTAATGTGTCCCACATTTCCTTTGCAGATTCGCATCCATGAACCTTATCATATTCACTTTTTCTTATAGAACAACTTAAAAAGAACTTGGCCTTTGAGTTTAATTGAAAGCGAGCTTTCTGATTAGCTGACCATTCGTCACGAGAGATGCTATTCCCTTCATTGTCTATTGATGTATATGGACCATTTTCAATGATATCCCAAAGACCAATATATGTGGATTCAATAAAGAGCCGCATCCTGTCCTTTCAATAATGATAATCTTCACCATTAAATGTAGGGGGTCTTGAGATTGAGGCATTTTTTGCTATAAAAACATATGATTTAGCCATGGATCTTTTTCCTCACTTTGTAACAGTGTTTCTTAGAAACCTTGCTCTGATACCAAATGAAGTAAATCACTTGTTAATATAGAAATCATGTATAACATGTTAAATACACAAGAAGTGGGGTTGAATTGTGTTAAATCATCTAAGATTAACATCTAAGATATTAATCTTTAAAATCTTCTTGATTTTCTTTACAAATTCAGACAATTACAAAACAATTCACTTAATTTGATGAGTAATGCAACAATGAAAATTCTTATCTATTCTTCTAACAAAAAAAATTAAAGAGACAAGGATTAGAGAATATGACACTGCAATTTATACTGGTTCACCCTTAACTCTATGTCCAGTCCTCAGACTTTTTTTTGAGATTTCACTATATCCTTCAACGTTACAAGTATTATTTCTACACTTGCAGAGCCTCTTCAGGTCTGTCACACAAAGTTTTTTTATCTACTTCCTTAGCCTCTCTAGGCTCTAGCCTTTCTTTCATTTGAAAAGATATTGTTTGAGCCTCACGTTACAGATGTATTTGCTCTCTTTCTTTTGCACTTGAATATAGAATTTCTTTAAGTTTGTTTCGTATGATCAGATTTTATCTTGTGTTGTATTTAGTTTACGACTATAACTAATATTTATAACCTAAATCTTCAACTATCTTCTTTGAAAAGTCTGCTTGTTGAATCTTCTAAAAACCATTATTAGTTTAGTCTTGTAACCAACTCCAACTAACTAACTAACTGACGTTCTAGAACATTTTGCAATTGCGTCTTCTTGTATAGATTTCGTATGCTTCGTCTGGTGTTATACTTTGTCTGGTGTTATGTTTTATCTAGTGTTACGTTTTATCTGGTGTCTTAGACTAAGCACTTCGCACTTCGTCTGATCTATCTAAGACGCTTACTTAAGTATCGTCTTGAGTTGGTAATTTGTGTCAGGTACATTTATCTGTGCACTTAACAAACTCATCAAAATAATTCACACACTTCTATGTGTATTATTATTTGATTTTCATCAAAATTAATCGAAGAAGTGAAGTCTTCTTGACTTAACAGATCTCACGAGGAAGGATAATTTAACCCTAGAATCTAGGGCTAAAATAAATCATAGAAATTCAAAATATAACGAAACTAAAACAAGAATTCAATTTATTCAATCAAATCAAATAAAAAATCAATCATGAAAATATTAATAATTCAGTAATTGCAACACACACCCAAGAATCAACCTAAGAGAATTACCAATTAAGAGAAAGGAAATTTTACCTATCTTTAATGCTAACCTAGTTAATTATGAATTAACATATTGTTAGTTCTAGACGATCCTAGGGTTGATTACTCTCTCTCGAGTTATAACCATTAACCTTAAATTAGAAACCCTAGTCAGATTTTAAAAAATTGCAATCTCTTGATTAAGAACCTATCCAAGACCCTAATTAGCTTTAAAGTTGTCTAATAAACTATCGAAAATCTATGCAAGATCTCTCTTCGCACAATTTACCAATTTCATTTAATTCTTGTTTTGTTAAATCACCTAAATCTCGTTAGCCCAATTTAATTAATTTTCATTTGATTCACTCTCTCAGTTTATTACCGAGTTATGCAATCAATCAAGAATAAAACTCCGAAGGTGAGTTTAGAACGCCCTCATCATTTAGATCCTATTATTAACTATTAAATCCAATTCTATATAATGATAAAATTGAAAAGAAATAGGAAATACAATCGAAATGGAGGATGAGAGGCAACGATGTCGGGAAACCTCCTAATTTGGGAAGTACGTCGAATTGACATCTTCTCCTTTTCTCTCTTCCTTAATCTCTCAATGAATTCTCTTTAGGGTTTCTCAAAATTGGTTGATGCAAAAGCTCCTTCTGGCTCTTTGTCTTGTTCTTTAAATATCCCTTGTATTCTGAACTGCCCTAGGATTTTTTAGGGTCTGAAAGATCTAAAAAATCCCTCGAAACTTAATATTTTTAAGTGTTTGCACGTCTGCCCAATATAAGCCACAATAGTGGGCCACATCCGAGCCTTCTGTCTTGGGCTTCTGCCATGATCATAGGCTAACTCTAGTGCTTCTGTCACAATTGTGGCCGAGATTATAGGTTGTTGTTTCGGCCTGAATATCTTTGAAACTTCTCTGTTTTTCGATATTGACCCTGAAACACTAACACATACATCAAGGTATCTTAAAAACGTAATATTTAAGCTTAAAGACTTATACTAACCCATAAAAACACTTAAACACAAATAATTAACAAACCAACACAATTCTACCTAAACACATACTAAATGATTGAATTAACAATTAAATACATATCAAACTAAGCCCTAAAACATAATGCAATTTATACTTATCAGTTTTTATTACTAATAAATAAAACATTAAAAATCTTATTATTTTATTTATGTATTATATTTAAATATCATTATTTATATAAGTATAATAGACAATACTTAATATTTTATTAATAATTAATAAATATTATTTATTATTTTTATTAATAACTAATAATATATATATTTTTAGTTTTAAGTAATAGTAAATTATATATTTTATTATTAAATAATAAGGCTAATAAGTAAGATGATCAATTTCTTGTATGTTGTTATAATGCATATTGTAAATTTATAAAAATTAATTTTTTGTTTTTAATGTTAATAAATAATTATAGATCAATGTTTTTATCTTATCAAGAACCATATTAAGTGTGAATGTTGACAAACTTTTCATCTTATATCATTGTCGGTACTAATCTTATATCATTGTCGGTACTAATTAATTCTTTTATTTTGTTGGTGTGTCAAACTTAGTACTAGTGTCAATTAAAATTTCTTATCCCATCTGCCTACTAAACTCAATGTAACTATTAAACAAAATTTCTTGTTTTATTAGCCTATTGAACTTAATGTAGCGTTGAATAATTACTACTCATAATAAATTATTTATAAATTCATATTTCTAAAACTGTGTATATTGTTTTTAGTAAAAATAAGAATAAATAATAAACTAAATTATTATTGTTACAAAATAATTGTTATTGTTAGAAAATAATTGTTATAACATATTAATCATAATAGATATATATAATTTACCATTTTATATTTATTAATATATTATCAATAATTAATAAAATACGAACATAAATACATTTTTGATATAAATACTGACATGTAAATTTAGTAAAATAGTATGAATTTTATTTTTTCATTTATTAATAGTAAAAACTAATATAGTTAATTATTAAATTATTTATAAAATAATCTAACAATAAAAATGATTATTTTTTGTTATTATTGTTGTATAACAAATAAAAATTTAATGAAAAATTTTAATTTGCTATCATGTTAATTAAATAAATATATTATTAAAAATAACAAAAATAATAAACGTATTTACTAACAGTTAAAAATGGATCAATAGTACATATTAGTTATTATTATATTTTAATATAATTCATGAAAATCTAAATATGATAAGTCAATTAAATCAATCAAATTGTTTGATACATGTCATCTACAGTTTCAAATCACCTATTTCAGTATCACTGTTCCTGTTATGTTCCACGACTAATTCAACGATGTTTTAATAACTAATACAAAGGTGTCGGCTTTGCTCTCGCCTAAGCCAAGCTGATGCGTTCTCTTTCCTTTGATTTTGCGTCCCACCTTTACTTCCCCTTCTCATCTCTTAGTTTTCTTCAATCCTGTGCCAGATGTTGCTTGCCTTCTGGAGTTCCCAATGAATCCCTCGCTGCTTATGAGAAGAGTTTGGTACACAAAATCTTTAATGGTCGCCTTTATAGTTAGGTACTTTTTGTCCTGAGTTTGTAGATAACATCTTCTCGACTCTTTTCATCCCCCTTTTGGGCATGGAATGTCTCCTGAACCCTTGAGGAGAGGGCTAGTGTTACTTTTGGTTCATATCTATTTTTGATTTAGGAAGAAAACCAGAGCCGATTCACAAGTCCCTGTCTTTTTTAACAGTTTATGCAAGAAGATTGATGACCATAAGTTGAAATATCGGTTTTTGGCATTAGCTTTAGGGACATTTCAGACCTTTGGAGCACAGGAAAAGCCTTGAGGTTTCTTAATTAGAAATTGCTATAAAAAGGAAAAGAAAAGATAGCGAAAGAGAGCCTCCATTCAGCCATTTTGGGAAAAGCTTCAAAAGGACAAAAGAAGAAGAGAGAGAAGAGGAAGAAGACGAGAGATAAAGCGAGTCTTCCAATGCTGCTGCCTTCTCGAGTTATCGGATCCAAGTTTAATCCTTCTTTCCATCTTTCGTTTTCTTTCATTTAATGTATGAGATCGAGATAGATTATATGATGATGGGTTTTGAATCAAGGATGATGTTCTAACTTTTCTTAGGGATTTAAACCCGATTTAATGTTAATATAATCATTTTTGTGTTATTTTGATTGGGTGTTGTGATTGATTACTGTAGCTTCATACTTCGGTAATAAACTAAGAAGGTGAATCGAATGTTAAGTGATTGAGTTGGGTTAATGAAAGTTAATCAATCCAATAGACCATGTAATCAATCTTCTCGGTTATTGTACGGAAAGAGATCCTGTGTGAGACTCAGTAGTTTATTAGAGAGCTTTAAAACTTGTTAGGTTGTGGACAGATAGTTAATCGAGAGAAAACAATTTTGATGACTCGATTTGATTAAGGTTTATTAATTATAGCTTAGTGATTATAACTCGAGGCAGAGTAATCCATCTTACAATAGTGTAGAACTGACATCCCAATAACAAAAAAGTGATGAGGTTACCATTAATGATAGGATATATACCTCTCTCATAATTTGGTAAATTTTCTTATGTGATTTCCTATTGTTGAATTGTTGGTGCTCAATATTTGAATTGTTGAGTTAATTTTAAAAATTAATAACTTGACAATCATCTGTGTTTCTTGTTTTATTTTCATTTTATTAATTTTCTAGCGTTAGATAACTTAGGCGTAGATTATTCCACAACTCCTCGTGGGATCATCCCTTCATATACTACAATTCATGACCCGTGAACTTGTGGTATTTTGAAGGTGATAAATAGTAAAACTTGCCATTCCAACAAGTTTTTAGGGCCACTGTTAGGGAGTTAGTAGGATTAGTTTAATTCTTTTAGTCTAAGAAATAAGAAATTATAAAAAAGAAAGAAGAGAAGGAAATTTGGGCACAAAGTAGAAGACACTTCAATTTAGTGATCAAAAGGTAACAATGAGGAATTTGTAAAATTAAATATGAAGAAGAGATGGAAAGAACAATGATGGAGGATATACATTATAGGGAGCAAAGGACCCTTGAGGACTTCAATGAGGCACAAATTGGTTAAGGAATACATCATCTTTATTTAAACACCTACTATTCGGGGTGGCAAAACCACCTAGATTTCTATTAGTCTAACAATGTAGGGACTCATATGGGACGTCAAGATCTATTAGGATTTCATCAAGATGAGTCCATTTTATGGGATTCTAAATTGGACAAGATCCTGGATAAGCTAATGCACATGGGAGAGGTTCAGAAGAGACTGGAAGAGAAGTTTGAGCAAGTAACGAAAGACCATGCCTCTTCTGTTCACAACCTAGAGATTCAAATAAGACAACTTTCTAGTGGATTTTGTCAGAGAAGTGTGGAAAATTTTCTGAGCAATATGGAAGTACATCCAAGAGAGCAATGTAAGACTATCACACTTAGGAGTAGTAGGAAAGAGTTAGAAGCACCAATAGAAAGACAAGCTGAAACCCACCTTGTAGAAGAACAAGAGAATAAATATGAGGATGAAGAAAAGAATAAGGACCCTCCATACATTCCTTCCCAACCCTCATTTAGGAAAATTGATGTGGTCAAATCTTTAAAGGACCAAGAAGAAGAAAAACATAGGAAAACGGATATAGAACTTAAAGCAGATATGAAAGTCTTTGTTCATAAAGTGAAAACATAAGAGGAGACGAAGGTGATTGAGGAAGAAAGAGAGTAGTTCACCTTTTTATAGGACAAACCATCTTATTCCATTGAAGATTCATAGGATTTCATCATTCCTAATTATGTTGATAATTTGTCATCGAAAAGGGCATTACAAAAATTACTTAGATTCTTTGATTTGATTATTTATGTCCTTTTTATTATCTTCCATCATGTAGCTTATCTACAAGCTACAAATTTGAAATTGGGAAATACGGGTGGAAGCAAACCACTCATAATTGATCCTAGCTAAGCTTCCAAAGATGCAAGATCAAGTTATTGACCATAACTTAGCATGTTTAGTAGTTAGATTTAAATTGTTACGTAGTTATATTTATTTTAAATTCTACAAATAATTATCAATGTTTGGAATGGGTTGGACTACTAATTCTTTTACTCTTTTAAAACTAACTGTAAGATAGGGTAGCAATCTCAGGCGTTAAACACAAGTAGTCTCCACCTCCTTTACCATCACCACATTTATCACCATGATGAATTTGTGTTCTAACCCTTTCTCTTTTAAATTCTTTCTATATTTTTAATTATTTTATGTGTATTCCCACCTTATGTTCTGATTCTTTTACTCTTTTCACATTGAGAACAATGTGTTGTCCAAGTATGGGGAGGGTTATGTGTATGTTTGTTTCTATTTCAATGTGAATTTTGCATATTTTTATGTTAGTTTGTTTAGGTTGCATAATGATTTATTTCAATGTGTTAATGGCTAGGATTTAAAAGAATTGATTTAGTTTTAAACTTAGTTTTTTAGGTTGCAGAGAGTTATCGGCTTGCGAAATTATTGACCTAGGTTATTTTGGCTAAATATGCAGGTTAATTAGGATACGACGTTAGTTGATTCACCCTAGGAAGTTGTCACATTCAATTATAATTATAGGTCAACCGAATAAGTAGCATTGCTAGTATATTTTCATGAGAACGATTAGCTAAATCAATAAGGTAGGCAATTAAAAAAATATTAAAAAATATGAAAATCTTAAATAAATAACTATTTCGTTGACCTTCAAGTTATGAATAGAGCTACTAGTCAGTTGAGAATGTGATGTAGCTGAGTAACTAGATCAACATGCATCACAAATGTGTGCCTTCGTGGTAAAAGGCTATAATGACATTCCAACCAAGTCTCTTAATAAAAACATGACCTAGTTGAGTAACTGAATCGACATTCATTACAAATGTTTGCCTTCACATAAAAGGTTATGTAGCACCTCACTCTGATAGTGCATATCCCCGAACATACTGACAGTATTTAAGAACATACTCTACGAGGGTGGCATGCTAAAACAGTAAGTTAATCAAACTCATTACAAAATTTTCAAACATCACACGCATATGCAGAAAATCAATAATCAAATCGAGCCCACTTTATTTGTAAACATTTTCATTCAAAAGTGTTACTACACTCATTGATCAATCTCATTTATAAAGATTTCCAATTTGGAAAGTCATTACAAAAATAGAATTGATCAAATACACATGATACAATAATTGAGGAAAACATAATTTGATACAAAATTTTAAAAAATACAATTGTAGTTGCGAACTGATGCCAACCTCTATCTCTTACTGAAATGTAGTGGCTAGACTCCAATTTATCTAACTAGAGATCTTCTCTAAGCCTGAAAAATATTGCAAATTTTGAGTTGAGTTTTGTGAACTCAGTGAGTAAACCATCCTTGATGGCTCACTTAATCACATAACACATCAATATATACAATCAAATATTTCACATCATTTCATTTATCATCATGTGGCATCACAAAACTCTTTTGTTCACGATTTTCACACTTCACATTTAAAGCAATCAACTAGTTCGTTTCAATCATTCAAATCATACATATTACTTATATAAGTAATGCACATGAGACTCACTTTCAGTTGTTATTGTTGTGATCAAGTGCCTATAATTATCCCGTATCCATTGTGGATATCGGGCTTATTGATAACTGTCCTATATCTGTTAGAGATACAGGGCTCATTATACATAGTGAGCTTTTGGCTCTTAATCACATTCTGAGCTTTAAGCTCTTTTCACTTTCTGATCTTTAAACTCTTTTTTTTGTGGCTAATCCAATCACAATAGCCTTTATTTGTTCATGAATTCATGTATGAATAGCATCATCTGTATTCAGACAATCAAATGTGCTCAATGTTGCACGTTCATATTTAGTATCACTATCTCATTCACATTTGTCATCGGACCTTAGTCCGGCATTCAACATTCAAGTTGTGTATCACATAATCAATCCAATTCACATTCAATGAGCACTTCTAATATTATCCATGCATCAAACGCCTCAGACATTCAATATCCGGAATCAGTATAATCACATTCACATAATCATTCAATACAGAATTTAAACAGAACAATCATTAAAGTAAGACCATCTCGGTCGACTCACAGTACGCTCAAGATTAGCATTAGCTTCCATGATCTGGAAACGTCTGGATGCGGGCATTTTATCTTGCAGATCAACATTATGCTATGCAATACACACATTGGACACACATTATTAATTTCACAATCTTATAAATAGTCAATCACATACATATGTATAAATATTGTGTAAAATGCATAATCAATGACAATCTTGGGTATATTATCTAAATTCACATCTTATGCTCATTCTCATTTCATAAATCACACCTTATTTGTACATGATCATTCTAAGTTCATCATTCAATCCTTATCCTTTGTATGTGTCTAGATCATTCTTAAACTTACACCTCAAGAACACTTGGTTTTTCTAATATCATAACTCAATTTCTTGTCATTTCTTTTCTAACATTATATGATCTCATAATACCCAATTCTCATTCACATTCACTTAATACATATTACGTAACTCATTTGAATCATAACTACAATCATATGAACATCTTCATTCATATTGTACTCATGCCTTTGGTACTTTGATATTATCAATTCGTTCACTAAGTTATAACCTCCATTATCACTTCAAACATATCACACATTAGTCACTTAATTCAAGCATCATTCTACGTTTAATTTAAGCCCCATTCTAGCCTAAATTAAGACCAAATGATCAGTCATTATCCGTTAGATGGACATTCATGTCCGCTGAGCGGACCTTTATAAGTCTCTTACTGAAATGTTAAATTTTGTAAGGGGTCTTCATAGAAGTTGTAGAACTCGAAGTACTCTTCAAAATCATACTTAAATGACCTCAATCTGAGTTATACAGAAAAATTTATGCTTCTTGCCCCAACATATATCCAATTGTATCCTTGGTTTCGAGATTCCTAATTCTTTACTTGCTTTCAGGGTAAGTGGGAGACTGTTGGAGTTATATAAATATAGTGCCTTGCAGAGCAAGTGTATTTACTTATAACTTAATTTACTTCTAGTTACTTTTGTGATGAAAATATTTATTATTAATAAAATAAAAGAGTTTGGTTTTATTTGTATAAGCATTATATATCTAGTCATAATGTACCGAGATTCTTTTATAAGTAATATACATATACATAGAGATGTATGGGAAACATGTATATTATTAGAATATAAAATAATTGATTCAAAGTTGAATAATCAAGTTGGTCGCTTGATTATGGTCCAGACTATGGTGTTGCGATTTATCTCCATGCAAGGAAAGGAATTTACTTCAAGGGAATGAAGAGTTTCATATCATGATAGTAGTTGACTATCGATAATAGCAATATTAAATGAATCTGGAATCACGTATGTTTTAAAGAATAAAGTACGCCGTTACTTTAATCTTAAAACATACACTTAATGTCGGGACCCCGCCCTTGTGGTTCACGTGTCTGATATCCTAAGTGACATCTAAACGCATTCTCCATAAGGGTGGCGATCCCCCACCAGGACAAACATCAAAACAACACCCTTCTCTTATTTCAAGACAAATTTATTTGGGAAAACCCCAATCTTATTGCACCTATCTTGAGGCAATTAGCATAACTGTCATTTGGGATATCGAATTAATACCATCTTAGGACGGTTTGAAAGAAAAAGAGTTTGAGGTCTACAATTTCTATGAAGATTTCGAAGGCAGATTCTATCGTCTAAAGGGTAAAAAAAATAGAGCAGACGATAACATCAGACGAATAGTGTACAGGAAGAGAAGTTTAGGTCATATAGGCGGAAAGCAGATGAAGCAAAATGACAAATGAAACAAAAAGATAGACAAAACAGAAAGACAGACGAAGCGGAAAGATAGATGAATGGCAAAGTAGACGATTCAGATGGTCAACTTAAGATGAAGCAAAAATCAACCTAAGACGATACAACTCTTAAGACAAATGACATCATCACAGACGATACATCTTTACAAACGATGCATGTCTTAAGACGAAGCATCTTTACAGACAATACAACTTTTAAGACGAATGACGTCATCACAGACGATATTATGTCATCACAGACGATACGTCTTTACAGGCGATATATGTTTACAGATGATGCATCTCTTAAGATGAAGCGTCTTTACAGACAATACAACTTTTAAGACGAATGACGTCATCACAGACGATGCATCTCTTAAAACAAAGCGTCTTTATAGATGATACAACTCTTAAGACGAATGACATTATCACAGACGATATGTCTTTACAAACGATACATCTTTACAAGCGATGCATCTTTTAAGACGATACCAATGTATACTCCTAAGCATCTCCCTTCTAAGGACCATAAATTACGACCTAAAAGTTCGAAAATTATATACTATAGACCGTTAGAAAGCTAAAAGAGAGACCTACAACTTTCCAGAAGGCACATTTGCCTATATTGGCCTTATTAGAGCAACTTTCTCCCCCCTCCAAAGCTAAAACACGAATCCTACCCCAAAGAAAACTTGAAATTTTCATAAAAAGACTTGAAATGCCATAAACAACCATAAT
>JAOQMP010015910.1:0-12824 GCA_027563575.1 Erythroxylum pedicellare
GAATCTTGCATGGCAAACTTATTGAGCATGTTCTCAATATAGGTTATTTGAGACAAGGCTATCAGTTTGTTCTTACGGTCCCTTATAATTTGATCCCTATAACATAACTAGCCTCTCCTAAATCCTTCATTGAGAACTATTTGTTCAGCCATTGCTTAACTGTTGATAACATTACTGCATCATTCCCAATGAGCAAAATGTCATCTACATACAAGATTTAAAAAGTAACCTTGCCTTCTTGTATCCTTTTATAGACATAAGGCTCATCTAGGTTTTGTATGAACCCATAAGTTTTGATAAACTTATCAAACCTGATGTTTCAAGACCTAGATGCTTACTTAAGCCCATAAATGGACCTATTCAATTTGCATACCTTATGCTCATTACCTGACTCAATGAATCCTTCCAGTTGGGCCATATAAATGGTTTCCTCAAGATCCCCATTAAGAAAAGTGGTATTGGCATCCATTTTCCATATTTCATAATCGAAATAAGTTGTTATGGCCAAAATAATTCTAGTGGACTTAAGCATGGCATCCGAAGAAAATGTCTCCTTATAGTTTATACCCTCCTTTTGAGTATAAACGTTAGCCACCAATCTAGCTTTAAAGGTCTCTACCTTTCCATCTAATCCTATTTTCCTTTTGTAAATCCCTTTACATCCTATGGCTTTTACATCTAGTGGTAGATGTACAAGGATCCAGTCTTCATTGGCGTACATAAAATCTATTTTTGATTCCATCGCCTTGAGCCATTTTTCTGTATCAACATCATTAATAGCCTGTGTATAAGTAATGGGATTTGTTTCTTCTTGGTTTGAGATGGATATAATGCCTTTTTCTAGACCTAGATACCTGTCTGGCTGTCTCATAACACTCCCACTATGTCTAGGCATTACTTGATGTTCAGGTTGCTCTTTCGAATCAATTTTTAAATCCATTTCGACATCTTGTTCTGCTATATCCAAATGAACTATTTGTTTAGATGAAATAGCTAACTCTTTGAGTACTACTTCACTTCTTCCTTTGTGATTTCTCATACAGTCTTCCTCTCGGAAGGTTGCATTTGTCGAGACAAATACTTTCCTATCCTAAGGACTGTAAAAATAGTACCCTCGAGTACTCATAGGATATCCTAAAAACAAACATACTTCTGACCTTGGTTCCATCTTTATGGATTTAGGCCTTAGAATATGGGCTGGGCAGCCCCAAGTCCTTAAGTGTCGTAATGAAGGCACTCGGCCAGTCCACAACTCCCTAAGTGTTTTAGGCATCGATTTCAATGAAGCAAAGTTAAGAAGATAAATTTTCATTTGTATGGCATATCCACAGAACGATTCTGGAAGGCTAGTATAGGACATCATTGATCTTGCCATTCCTAATAGAGTCCTATTTCTCCTCTCAGCTTCACCATTATGTTGAGGTGTTCGAGGAGCTGAGAAGTTGGAAATTATTCCATTGTCAATTAAATATTACTGGAACTCTCCAAATAAGTACTCACCCTCTCGATCAGATCGAAGTTGTTTTAATGGCTTGCCTAACTACTTCTCAGCTTCAGCTTTGAATTTTTTTAACTTGTCAAAGGACTCACTTTTTTTATACATCAAATACAAATTGTCATGTCTAGAGTAATAATCTATAAAGGTTATGAAGTATTCATAACCACCTCTATCTTGTGTGTTCATAGATACACACACATTAGTATGTATCAGGTCCAACGTGGATTATGGTCTGTTTCCTTTGGAAGGAAATGAGGCGTTGTTCATTTTTCCTTCAATACAAGATTCACAGGTGGGTAATGGATCATTATCCAAGCCCATAAGGATCCCATCCTCTACTAAGCTATCAAGTCTTTTCTAATTGATGTGATCCATTTTTATGTGCCACAGATATTTTGAATTAATGCTAGATACATTGGACTGTCTTAGTTTCATCAATTATGTTGTGTTTAGTGAACCTATCATAGGTTCTATAAAGAACAATCCCTATTTAATTATTGCATTACAAATAAAATCCTTATTCTCTTATATTGAAAGAACATTTTCAAAATATAAGGAATAATTATATTTTATTAGACAAAAAATATATATCATGTTCCTTCTAATCATTCACATGTAATATACATCCCATAATTATAACCTATGACCACTAGGAAAGTCTAAAATGATGACTCCTATTGATTCTACTGAACTATAGGATCCATCTGCTATCTTGACTTTAAACTGGCCTTTAGGTAGTCTTTACCTTTGCTGGAACCCCAACAAAGAATTGCAAACATGGTTAGTGGCTCTTGAATCTAATATCCAAGAATCAGATAAATCTGCCACATTTCTAGCTCCTAACAAACTTAGGAAACCCATACCTTGTTTGGTTTTGAGGGACTCAAGGTAGACTAGATAGTTTCTTTTATAATGGCCCATCTCATCACAGTGGCAACACTTTCCCTAGATGTTCTCTTTGGCCTTCTTTTTCATAGGTTGGGCCTTGACCCCTGTTTGAGCCTTCTTTTTCATTGTACCCTTCTTCATGTTCTTGCCCTTACCCTTGGGCTTAGAAGAAGATGCTACATTAGCTTCTGGCCCATGAGCCTTGATATTTAATATCTCCTCCGTACTCTTAAGGGTATTCATCAACTCACTCAAAGTGTAATCCTTGTTGTTGAGCTCATAGTCTAACTTAAACTGCTGAAAAGAAGAGTTTAAGATATTGATAATTATAACCATCTACGTGTCTACATCCATATCCACCCCAAGCATATCAGCCTCAGTGATTGTAGAGATTACCTTAAGCATGTAATCCCGCACTGGTTCACCAGGTTTTGTTTGAGATTGTGAAAGGTTTGGATAGCTTTCACCTTGGTAGACCTGGTCCTCACATCAAACATCATGTAGGTGATGGACCATTGCACTAGCAATTTTCATACAAGCAATTTGCTTTGGCAACATATCGCTGACAGAACAATATGTAATCATTGTTTTTTGGATTCAATTGTGGTAATTAATGGTTTTTAATCATTAAGGATAACATAGACTAGGTTAAATAACCTACGCTTATGTGGTTGTTGCCTTGATTAATCTATTTTCCTAAATTATAATGCGACTTTCCAATTAAATCTAAAGAGCTTGTTACAGGTTGTTCCATAGCTGGGTTTAATTAACGAGCTCTTCTTAATTAAATATGACCTAAGGGGGTTAACAGAGCATGTTGTTAACCTATGATTAATAGTTGCTAGGAGAGGTATAAGGATAACAATTCAATGAAGAATTTTAATTGAATGTAGGCCGAGATTGAACCGATGACCAATCCCTAAAAAATTCATCACTTTATATCATTTTAAATGTTTTCTTTAATTTGTTGTCATTAGTTTAGTTTCACTTTATTTTGCTATTTAAAAATGAACCAAACCCCCCGCCCCTTTAACCTAAACACCGGTTATTTTCATTTTAAAAGCTTTATAAACTATCTCTATGGGATCAACCTAGACTTACCACTAGCTATAGTTTTAGGTCTATTTATTTTGTGTAGGGTTACGATGTGTTACCAATTTTGGCGTCGTCACTAAGGAGTGCGTTGTTTTACCTTTTGTTCTTAATTTTAATTGCTGTTTTTTACATATTTGTTTATAATTAGTTTCTTTTCATTTAATTGTTAATTTTCCACTTGTTTTTAGTTTTTTGTGTAAAAAATATTTTTAGAAAAACATAGACGGAAGTAATTTTTTATATAAATCATATCCTAAATCCTATAACCATATTTGGAATGACCATACTAACTTTGGTTATGGATGGGATAATCAACAAAATTACTTCCTCGATAGTTTATAGGATGCACAGCAATTCCCGTATAGACTAGAAGCTTCCTATTATGACTCAGGTATTCCCGTATAAACCAGAAGCTTCCTATTATGACTCAGATCCATCTCTGGAAGAATTACCTAATGTTATGGTTGCTAATAATGTTTAAATTCATCATAATACTCTACAATTATAGCAAGATGAAAGGCAATTTAGGTACGAGATAAGGTCTAACATCCAAGATTTGGAATGGAAACATAACTCAAACACATCTCTAGAATAATTAATTAATTTTGTATTGATAATAATTTATAATATTAGCA
Organism: Erythroxylum pedicellare; assembly: GCA_027563575.1. NCBI lineage: Eukaryota > Viridiplantae > Streptophyta > Magnoliopsida > Malpighiales > Erythroxylaceae > Erythroxylum > Erythroxylum pedicellare. Next base: position 4,117 of record JAOQMP010015910.1, read on the forward strand.
GCAAGAGATACAATTACAGCAAGATGAAAGTTTTAGAATTCAGAACATTGCAAGCCAAATAGGTCAGCTGGTGGAAGCTCTCGATCGCCTAGCAAAGAAATGAAACCATCTTAACATGATGTGTACCCATGAGATGTTAGTGCAAAGACCTTATAAAGTGAGAAAGAACCTAAGAATCCTGAGAGAATTACTCAAGGAATTGCTTGTGTCAAAGAAGTGGAGGAGTTCGAAGGAGACATGGATATATCATTTAGCTCAAAGGTAAATATTGAGTCCCTTATTGTTGTTAATATTAACTCTTCACCTTTACATAGGATATTGAGGGAATTAAATGGAGAAGAAAAAGGTGAAGAGACATTCGAGATATTTCCAAAGTGCATAGACTCGATAAAGATAAGAAAGCGAACGTATATGAATGATAATCAAATAATGCCTTATCCTGAAGAACCTTAAGTGGGGGAAGCACATGTGACACCAAAAGATCATAATTTTACCACTTGAGGAGGAAACTATGGAGTCGGGTCAGTGACAATAAATAAAGGTGCTTCTTGGGAGTTAACCCAAGGGAAGTTTGTTTCTTTTCCTTTACATTTTCGCATTTGTTTCTTACATGCATGTGTGTTTTAAGTTAGTTTGCTTCTTACTTATTTTTAAGTTTTCAACAAAAAGAGAGAGATAATTAAACAAACAAACAAATTTTTTCTCATTTTCTATTGGTTCTAAAACTATATAGTCATAATTAGAGAATGAATTGAGTAGAGAATTTCATGAAAAATTTAGCATGAACTTTTTCTCTTTTGATTGATCAATATGCATTATCTTTAGAAGCGTAGTAACTAGTGGTAGACACAAGCCAGTGAGATTTTGACCCTTAATAGACTAACACATCTATATTAGTCTCATTGTCTTTTGTTTATATGTGACCTTCATGAAATTTACATCCTAACTTTTCTTTTATTTTCCATTTAAGAACACATTTTTATCATATGCATTAACATGGAAATGATATAGGCATTCTTTGTTTCCTAAAATACATTAGCTAAACGGTCTACCCATTGATATGAATTTTCCCTTTATTAAGCTCCCTTAAGCTTTATTAACCTTTCTTTTTGTGTTAACCATATTAAATACTTTAATCTTCACCAAAGCATTTGTTAATTATTGATAATTGTGGATGCACAAGAGTATAAGTGTAGGTGTTATTATATATATATATATATTCTGTATCATTTTATGTCTTGTCAATGGTTCTAAGGTTAATATAGCTTCTTTGAATTTTTAAATAAAAAGAAAAAGAAAGAGAAAGAGAAAGAAAGAAAAAACAAAAGAAAAAGAAAAAAAATTTTAATAAAATTATCAAGAAGGAAATGCATGTGTTTTGCTAAATTACTCATTATTATTCTTTCCTTTTAAGGTTGAATAAATGGGTTACTTGAGTATAATGTGAATGATGGAGATGTAGTACCTAAGGGTCATTCCTTATGGTTACAAAGCCTTGTTTATGATTAAATTTTGTGACCAGTATATGGTTGATATGGTTTTTGGTGTGAGAGCTTAAATTTGAGCTAAGAAACGTAGTTTTTGCATTCATCATAGTTGATGTAAACAATTTTAAGTGAATGTTGGTTTTTGCACTTGATGTTATATTTAGTGTTTTTCTTATTTCACTAGCTTTGATGGCTTTTACACTAACATTATCAAATACATCTCACCTTACCTTTGCCCATATTATGACCCTAAAAAGTCCTTTGATTCATGATTACACATATGACCCTTAGTGGTGAAGAAATGAAATGATTTGCGAAGTTATGGACTATCATGATCATGAATTGTATTTTAGTATACCTGTGAATCTATCTTATTTAAACAAATTTTCCAAGTCTACCTTTAGATTTCTCAGTTCCTAAAGGTGATGATTGTTGATTGATCATGAGTAGAAGGGCTGAATGTTGAGTTCTTGCTATGGTTTTTGAACGTTATTCATCTTTGCTTATGACCATTTATTCTTGGGAAATATGGGAAATGAGTGAATGTTTTTGGTTTGTGACTTTGAAATTAATGTTTTACCTAAGGATGGTCAAAATCTAAATGTGATGAAAATTGATATATGCTTAATTTATTATACATTCATTCCAAAACACTTAGTGATTAACGTTATGAAATGCTTAAGACGTTCACTTTACTTTATATTTGGCTTTTTGGAAGCGAGGGAGCTAAAGTGAGTTGAAAACATTATATTTGAACTTCTTCATATTCACACTCATCTTTGTGGAGCAAGAAGAAGAAGATTAAAAGAACAAGAGACAATAAAAAACATAAAAATGAAGAACATATGAGGCATTAGGGCATTAACTCACGGCCATACAACCAAATTGTCATGGGCGTGAGACACATCTCACACACATGACACTTGGCCAGCCCATCTGAACCCTAAGTTTTTACTATAAAAATAACATTATACGACAAAAAACAATATGTTTTGTTTGGGAGAAGCGGTTTAAGGGTGTGAGCTCTCGATTTTGAAGAGAAGAAAGGGTAATACTCCATTTCTTTGGAGACCCATAGAGAAGATGGAGAGCTATACCTCTCGACATCGGTTCAAAGGTGGCATCGATGCCGAAGAACTTAGTTAACCATTTCTTTCATTGTTTTTTTGTTCTTTCTCTTTTAGGAATTGATTATGTTATGTTATGTTTAGTGAATTGGGTATTGTGTAAGAATGATTGAATGCTCTATTTGATTGTTTTTATGTGTGATAACTCATTGGTAGAATCAAATATAATACATAATTGTTGTTTTTCCAAATCATTTGTGGCAACTAATGGTTTTAATCATTAGGAATAATGTAGCCTAGGTTAAATAACCTGACCTTATGTGGTTGGTGCCTCGATTAATTTATTTTCCTAACTCATAATGTGGTTGTCCAATTAAATCTAGAGAGTTTGTCCTAGGTTGTTCGATAACTAGGTTTAAGTAATGAGATATTCTTAATTAAACATGAACTAATGAAAAATAGGGGTTAATGGAGCTTGTTGTTAACCTACGATTAATAGCTTCTATAAGAGGTACAAGGATAACAATTCATGAAGTATGATTAATTGAGTGTAGGATGAGATTGAACCGATAGTCGGGTCCCCAAGAAATTCATCACTTTGCATCATTTTTAAATGTTTTCTTTAATTTGTCTTCGTTAGTTTAGTTTCACTTTATTTTCTTAGTCGATAACCAACCAAACCCCCCTATAAACTTAAGCACCGATTGATTTCATTTCAAAATCTTTATACACACTCACTGTGGGATCAACCTAGACTCACTGCTGTTATAGTTGTAGGTCTAGTTGTTTTGTGTAGTGTTCATGCTCATGACATATAGGCACCCTCTTTATGCAACTGAATGTGTAGAAAAATTATAATGTGTTTTATGTGTTATGCAACTTCAATTTTTAATTTCTAACTTAACGACACTCACATGTAATCAATATAACACATAAAAAAATTATCCCTAAGTTACAATTATGCTCAATTTCTCCAAGTTGTTTGACTTGCATCAAAAAACTCGCAAAAACCAAAATTGAAAACCTAAGTTAAAACAAAGATTAAAAAATAAATTCAAAATCATGAATTGCCTCATATGCAACATTTTGTTTACCGTTGCTAGCTCGATGTACTTCTTTTCCTTATGGTGGTTCAAATAATTCATATGATTGTAGCATAAATATAGGTTTCATAACCTGTAAGTAAGCTACCTAACTGTACTTTCTACCACCTTTCTTCTTCGTCTTCTTCTTTCGATTATTCTTTCAAATTTGTGGCTTTTAGGGTGGGTCCTTATGAGTATAACTCTGCTTAAACTTTTTCACCAGATCCCTATATCTTGATAACTTCCACAAATTTGAAGGGATTTTTTTTAACATTAGACACTTTAAATGAAACCCTCTCATCCCCTGCTCTCAAAATTAACTCTCCTCCATCAACATCTATAAGAGACCTAGCAGTAGCTAAAAATGGTCTTCCCAGGATAATGGGTATTTCTATATCCTCATCTATGTCTAAGATGGTGAAATCAGTAGGAAAGGTGAACATATCACTTTAACCGGGATATCATTAATTATGCCCTTAGGATGGTGGAGTGATATGTCATCCATTTACACACACATCTTGGTTGGTGTTAGTTCACCTAGTTCTATATTCTTGTTTAAAGAATAATGCATCAAATTAACTATGGCTCCTAAATTCGTAAAAGCCTTATCAAATTTAAAACTAATAATAGTATAAGGAATAAAAAAATTCCTTTGGTTAAGTTACTTCTGTGGTAGTGTTGCCACTTCGTTAGAGCTCCCCTTGCTTAACTCTTCCTTCTCCAACTTCTTGGGTTACCCTCTATTTGATGATATCTATTCCAATTAATTCAAACTCTTTGGTCTATGCAGAAGGAGTTTATCATAAGGATACTCTTCTCTGAGTTTCTTCAACAGACCAACGACATAATCTAACTCATCTTCCAATTCTTTTTTCTTGGTTTGCATAGGGTTTGAAATAAAAGATTGAGATTCCTTATCTTGCTTCAAAGTAGGTTCAATAACTGCTTCAGAGTAACCCTCAATAATTGTCTCTTTAACTTCTTCCTTGCAGAACTTCTTTCCACTAAACTGGATGATTACCGTTATCCTTTCCCTCGAATTTGTTTTAGTTATGCTCAGCAAATTCCCTGTAGGTCTCTCTACTATAGATTTGCCTAATTAGTCAAATTTTATCTCCAAGTTTCACATCGATGGTTTTGCTGATGTTTTGCTTTTGAATCTTGAATAAATTCCAATATCATCTCATCCATATTTGGTTTCCTTGGTTGTGATGTTTGTGCTTGAAATCTGATATTTGTAGTTTACATTATATTTTGGTAGGTGTTTCAATTTGTTTTTAGATGTTCATTAGATTATTTATGCATGTTTAAGTTTAGAATTATGTTAATGTGTGTGTGTGTGTGTGTTTATAGTTTTTAGGTGTTATATGATTTAGAGCATGATATTAGACTTTTATTTTGTGTGCTTAAGGTATTTTTATTTGTTTGTTAGTGTATAAACTCAAATGAATAAGATTAAAGGAAGTTGGAGAAAGCTTGGACAAAAATCCAAGGTCACAATCGTGACATTTATGTCACGATAGTGACAGAAGATATCTGCTCAAAGTCACAATCGTGATACAAGAGAATCACACCAGGTCACAATCGTGACAGAAGGCAGTTTTTCCATGATCACGATCATGACAGGTGCTCGCCAAACACAGGGTTCTCCTTCTGTTTTGATATTCAGAGGACCTTTTGTACATTTTGACTTGGGTAAAATGTAATTTTTAACCTAAATGGACCAAGAACTATATAAGAACATTAAATGACCTTAATTAGACCTAGCCTCCATTTTCCATTTTAAGAAAGAACATAAGGAAGAGAAACGAGGAGATAAGAGGAGAGTAACTTCTGCAACTGTTATCCAACCACGCCAACCCAACCATTTCAAGTTATTTTCTATTTCTTGTTTATTTACATCATCTTAATGTATGACTTGGGTTTTAGGATGTTGAACATGATGTTAATGATGTTTTAATTTCATTTTGGTATTTTGTGACTTATTTGCTTTTGATGTTAATGAAATGTTAGGGTATTATGATATTTATGGTTTTTGCATACTTCGGTAATAAATCGAGAGACTGGATCAATAGTAGCATGATTAGGTTGGTTAATGAGAATTAAAAATCTAATAGATCACATAAATATCAAATTGGTAATTATACGAAGAGAGATATTGAGTGAGGACTAGATTGTCTAATATTTCATTTAAGAATTAATTGAAGACATAGGATGCTTTTATTAATTGAGAAAATACAAAATCAAAATTTCTGAATCAATTAGGGTTAATAATTAGATCTTGAGAAAGAATAATTAACCCTTCGGAATTCTAGGATCAATACTGTTTAAATCAAAAGTGATTAAAGTAGCAAAATGACGATAGAATGAATCCTATCTTCTCGTAATTGTTTGATCTTTTCTTATTTTGATATCTAATTTCTTAAACGGTTAGTGCTCTATCTTGATTTACTTAGGTTAATTTCATAATTTTAATTTTAATCAACTCATACTTAATTGCTTAATTTTCTGTTTAGTTTTATTTTCACTTTTTTTATAACCTTAGTCAAGTTATGATTCAATTAGTTTTATTAATTTCTCAAGGGATCAACACCTCAATTACTACAAATTATGACTTGTATGCTTGCGAAATATTGAGGTTTTATATAAGTAAAACTTGCTCAATAAGTTTTTAGTGACATTATTGGGGAATTAATTAGGATTATTTAGATTCCTTTTTTCTAAGTAATTTTTCACCTCTCTTGTGTCCTTACAATTACATGAACACAAGAGTTACTTAAAGTTTAAGCAAGATCACCAAAACCTTAGCATTTGATATCAGCTAATTAGACTGAGTAATTAAGAAAGAAAGATATCAAGAAGAGAACGAAGAAACAATGGTGAAAGAATTTAATCAAGAATTCAATCAATGAGTCAATCAAGGAGACCAGTAATGAACCCTTATAAATTTCATGAGACCGGGGTTTAACGCTGCAAACTAAAGCATCACTCAACCAATGGTCCAAGTAGCCTCATTTGAGATTAAGCCAGCTTTGCTAAATCTGCTACAAACTAATATGCAATTTTATGGTTTAACTAATAAGGATCCTAAAGCTCATTTAGTGAATTTTCAAGAAATATGTGATACCTTTCGATATCATGGAATGTCGAAAGATTCCGATAAGACAAGGCTCTTTTCCTTCACATTAAAGATAGAGCTAAGGCATTGTACCATTCTTTAAGCCCCACAAACATCATAACTTAGGAACAATTGGTGCATGCATTTTTGGATAAATACTTTGATATGTGCTTAATTGATTATACATTTACTCCATTGTTAGAGTTATGTAAATATAGTTCCCTGGAAAGCAAGTGTATTTACATATAACTTAAATTTCTTCCACTTACTTTTGTAATGAAAATATTTATTATTAATAAAACAAAAGAGTTTGGTTTTATTTATATGAGCATTATATATCTAGTCATAAGGTAACAAAATTCTTTTGTAAGTAATATACATATAAATAGAGATGTATGGAAAGCATGTATATTATTAGAATCTAAATTAGTTGATTCACAGTTGAATAATCAAGTTGGTCGCTTGATTATGGCTTAGACAGTAGTGTTGCGATTTATCTCCGTGTAACTAAAAGAGTTTACTTCAAGGAAATGATGACTTTCATAGCATGATAGTAGTTGACCATCGATAATGGAACTATTAAATGAATTTATAATCAAGTATATTTTTAAAGAATAAAGTGGGTCGTTACTTTGATCTTAAAACATACACCTTAACATTCTTTTATTACGAACCACATTCTTGATGAGTGGTGAAGTGAACTCATATATGTTTCATTATAATTCTTAATATGATCAGAATGGATTTTTACAGAGTATCAATCCAGTGCCTACATATTGGAATTATTAATTGAAACATGTATCAGGGAATATTTACTAAAATAGAGAGTTTATAGTGATATCATCACTTCTAGATATTTTACAGAGATTGGTGATTAAACTGGCGCTAGTAGTTTAATGAACTAGCTATCCATCAAGTCTTAACACCAAGATGAGATCTTATATGTTAATCACCATGTCGAGTAAAATGGGAGATCTAGAAGGAAAAACCAACATAAGGGCAAAATAATAATTTTACCCTTTATTATGTGGATGGCTATAATATGGTTCATAATAAAATGTGCAATTGGACATCTTATTTGAAACATGTATTCTCATAATATTTAGTAATTCAAGAGTTCAGCCAATTGTCTTTAGTCGAATGACATTTGGTTAATAAGTTGGAATTAATTCTAATGACATTAAATTAATTCCGGGCTATTGGAACTTGAATTATATAAGTCCAGTTAGATTTCCCATTTAGCTTCTAGGAAGGTTATCAAGCAAAGTAAGAAATATAAATAGAGGTTTTAAAGCCTATGAGTGAATGTTGGGCTTACCTTAATTAGAAGCCCAAGTGAACATTTAATATTGGGCTTCACTTTGGTTTGATTTGATCAATTGGATTAATTAAATTGAAACAAAGTTATTAAATAAAATAGGAGGGCATATTTTGGTTTTTTATAGTTAAATGTGCAGCTGCACATTTAGCATTGAATTGCTAAATTTATGATGGTTTTTATCATGCTTTATCATTATTAAATGGAGTAAAGATCTTATCATTAAATGGTTTAATGGTTGTCTTTTAATGATGGCATGTAATGTCACCTTTTAGCATTCATTTGATTAAAGAAGGAGGAGGTGCATTTGATGTACTGTCTCCCTTCTTTTATCTCATAACCGAAAATGAGAGGGTCTTATTTAGGTTATTGGTCTTTTCATATAGCCATCTTAAACAAATGAGAAGAGTCTCATTGATTGGTGTCTTTATGATTGATTAAAGAATGAAGTGATGCATTGGATGCACATTAGTTCTTTCTTTCATGATAATCGAAATTGACAAGGTGAGTAAGAAATGTTCTTTCATTTTTGATTCACTCTCTCCTCTCATACATGCATAGCCAAAACTTGAATGAGAAGAGTCTCATTTTTGGCTTCTTTCTTCTAAGAAAAATCTCCTCAAAATATTTCTT
>JAOQMP010015931.1:0-27943 GCA_027563575.1 Erythroxylum pedicellare
ACTATGGCTTCTTCCATTCTTCAAGTTCTTCATCTTTTCTTCAATTTTCCTATTTCCACTCATTAACAAACACATAAAACTCCTCATTATAGATTTTAAAACCCATAATCATGTTCAACATCCTAATAATCTAAATCAACATCCAATATAATGAAACAAACGTAGAGAAAAGAAAAGTAGTTTTGTGTCTTGATATAGAAATCTAGAAAAATTATAGCTGCTATTAATTCCTCAAATTTGATTTCTTTAATTCTGATGTGCAAGCTCCTTTTTGGTGTTTTTCTTTGCCTTAAATACTTCTTGAGGCTTCTATGGTCCTTTCTAGGGTTTCCTTGTCACGATTGTGCTTGCTTTATAAATGCTCTCTGTCATTATATCATGCCTATCTTGTCTATGCTTTAGGTCACAATCATGATAGAGAGTTCATCTATACAATTGCCTCATCATGTATGATAGTGCAATTGTGCATGATTGTGGCTTCTCCATTCTTCAAATTCATCTTTTCTTCAAATTTCTTGTTTCCACTCATTAACAAACACATAAAACACCCTTTGAAAAAAAAGTTTAAGATCAAATACTTGATCTAAAACAATCGAACGGTTAAAAAACATAAAAACACTAACAAGAACATATTTTTAATTCATAAACATATGATTATCATATAATAAAACACTTAAAAACACACTAAAACCTTAAGAAAACACACTATAATATACACTTAATACATCCATCAAGGTTAGCATTAACAAATTCAGTAATCTCATAATCTTCTACACGTTTATAAACTATTATATAATGTCTATTCTAGACTATATAGCCTAATAGTTAATTCACTATAATCTTAGTGCTCATAACTAGGATTTACCAAGAGCACTAACTATAAAGACAATGTTAGGCTTACTACTTATGAATATATTAGACTCCTTTTTTTTTTGCAAGATAAAACTTCACTATATTAAGAAGAAGTAATAAAGTCTAGGAATGAGTCCCAAATACAGAAACTAGCAAAAGAATTTGAAAGACGAGCTAAAGCACGAGCTTCCAAATTCACTTGTCTCTTGATCCAACAAACAAAAATATCTCGACGACGCTTTAAAATGGATACACAATCATGAATAATATAACCAAACTCAGAAAAATCAACCTCCTCTGAATTCAAAGCTAAGACAACCATTTGTGCATCTATGAAAACGGTGCCTTTTCATGACAAATTATTTTCAGCCCATAAATGAGCTGATCTCAAAGCCACTGCCTCCACGCACTTCACCTCCAACTAGCCTGGAATGAAACCAAAAATTACTTGCACAAAACTTCCATTACCTTTCCTAAAAATGGATCTGAAACCCACTTGTCCCATTCTACTAAAGATAGTAACATCAACATGGCCAAACCACTGTAACCCCACAACAACCTCACCACTCCTTGAATTATTTTGTGTCACCAAATCATCCCCTTCATTGATCATGTGAGAAGCTTTACATAAAGCATTTTCTCTTTGCCACTCTTCAATATAATTAGTAGCCTTTTTTACAAGAACCCAAGCTGGAATGAGAGGATTATTCCATAATAATTCATACTGTAAGGAATAAAATTTATCCTTGCTTTCTCCACCTCATTATAAGAACATTGATCTTCACTCAACTTATTACCTTTGTTTATAAGTGATACAACAGGCTTATAATCTTATATATAAAAATTCACTAACACCTTATCCACATAAGCCATATGAGCTAGGTTTAAAACCTTATTAGATTTTTCCCTATAATATAGATCTTCACTCAAAGAACTAATTGAGCTTTCCCAAGATCATTTATATAAAATTTAGTTGAAATAATCATCTTTATATAAGAGGGATCAACCTAAGCCTTAAAGCGAGAAGGTCTTCCTTCTCATTACTCTAACCTTTAACCAACAGTCTTTAACTGTAATATAACTTTCTTCTTTTGTCTATTTTTTCCTACCAAGTTTCCTAAAGCTGCTTCTAACCTAAATTGTATGAAGATAGCTTTAGGACCACTGGCCATTAATTCTCAGACCTTACCTACTATTAAACTCTCTAAAATTATGTCCATTAGTCTATCTTCATCTCACTCCTCTTTAATTCTGTTAAGATTAGCTCCTTTAACATCTAAGCCTAGACTACTTCCTCCTCTAAATAAAGATGAAACAAGACTCCTCACACTAACAATTTCCATACCATTCAAAGCTCCTCTTCTCTCTTTTCTTTACCACTTTCCTTCTTTAATCAATCTCAACTCTTCTTCTTCTCTAAATCCTACACTTCTCATTCCTCCTTCATCTTCTATTGCCCCAACAAACTTTATCTCCCTTCCTTTTCAGAACCATTAACCTATCCTAACCATCTCTCCAAACTCCTCCTTTTATATCCCAGCTCAATCTAAACAAAATTCTCCTTTCTCCCAACCAAAAACATGTAATGCAGTAGTTAATGATTTGCAACATGAAGTTAAACTAAAGTTAAGACCATATATTGAGAACAAAATGTTAGTCTCACCTCTAGTTAAGATCCTACAAGTAGGTGCAGCCAAATGGAATATGAATTTAGTAAGGTTCTTCCCTGACAAAAGACCTCCATTCCCCTCAATCAAGGTCTGGCTTGGAAAAAATATGGGAAAAGTGTGAATTAGAGAATATTTATATCACTAAAGAGCACTACTTCCTATTTAAATTCAAAGACACTAAAGGACTAATAACAATATTGAAGTATGCCTCTTGACACTAGAGAGGGAAACCTATTTTCTTAAAAAATTGATCTCCAGTTTTGACTGTTGACAAAAATGCACAGAAATCTATTCCCATCTGGACTTATTTTCATAACATCCCTTTGGAATACTGGACTATAATGGGGATGAGTTATCTGGCTAGTGCAATTTGTAACCTCTATGAATCAATGAAAAAACTGTAATTATGATAAGGATTGGTTTTCAAAAATCTACATAAAAAATTAAAAGGAACACAAAACTTCCTAAGGTCCTTACCGTTTAGAGGGTAGGAGAAACTAGAGAGGTTAAAATAGCTAATATTTTCATATCTTACCTTTTAAACCAAGAAAATCCAAAAGAACAAAAGATATTGAAGCCTAAATCAACTCCTTCTATAACCAAAAACTCAAAATTTCCTCCCAACCTTTCCTCTTTGAATCTTGAATCCCTTCCCATCTTACACCATACAGAAACTTCACCTTCCTCCTCGATCGAACTAGATCCCTCGGCCTTAAATGAAAAACGTAAACAAACCCCCTCAAGCATAGATAACCTTCAAATCTTTACAGCACCTGGAAACCTCTACCTTAACCTTTAAAATAATGAACTCGCTAAAGTAGGAGACCACTCAACACCTAAACCAACTTCTAAGCCCAATCCTCACTCACCTTCTTAAGAACAAAAATAATTACATAATAATAGAGAGTGTCGTTTGATTAATCCAAATTCAGAGGAAATATCTTCTCAAACAATAGATAAGGAGGAAAAGCATTGGAATAACCCAAGAAGAAGATCAATTAGAAAACATAAAACAAGGATCAATTACATCCTTTATTTTCATATTCATAATATGGAAGACTCTGGACTTAAACTACCCAAAGAAATAGTAAGCTTTGAAAGAATTCATCAAGGAGAAAATTTAATCTATAATAGGCTTGTTGGAAACAAAAATCAGAGAAGAAATGTTGAATAAAGGTATAAGTTTCTTAGGAAATCAGTGGAGCACTATCTTTAATCGTTCCTCATTTAGACTTGGAAGAATCATCCTATCTTATAGGTAAAAAAAAATACAAATTCTTACCACCAAGCAGCTTGACCAGTTTATATACTTCGAGATGCACTCAACCTTGTCAAAAGACAAACTACACATCACCTTTATATATGCAGCAATCTATGCCTTTCAAAGGAAGAAAATATCGGAAGATATAAAGGAGATGGCAAAAACAATTAAAGAATCCAAGATAGTCTTAGGTTACTTCAACTACATTCTTTATTCTCATAAAGTTTAGGGTCTTGGTAATACAATAGGTAAGATGGACAAAGATCTGAGAGACTAAGTAACTTAGGTCTATTAGCCCTCACTATCAGGGGAAATTTCATCACTTAGAACAAAAAAAATAAGAAAATAGATACTTTATAAGGAAAAAGCTGGATAAAGGGGTGGTCAATTAAGATTAGATATTGAAATTCCTAAACTCAATAGCCTAGTTTAGTAACTATAGGTTTTCAAACCATACACCTTTAGAAATCAATATGGAATAATATATAAGACAGCTGAAAACTCCATTCAAATTTTTTAATCATCTAATTTAATTGGAAGAGTTTTAAGATATCATCAAAACAGGTCATAATAGGCCAACTGAAGGATATGAATCTTACAAATTGGTATCCATACTAAAGATAATTAAGGGTGAAATTAAAAGGATTTACAAGAAAAAGTACTGAAGTCCAAAAGGAAGTAGAGAGAGCTAAGATTGAGGTGAATGAAATTCAAGATCTATAAAAAATAGACCCCTTAAACTTGAATTTAAGAGAAAAAGAGTAAAACGCCATTAACCACTACCTTTCTCTTCTAAAAGCCTATAGTTTAATTCTCAAACAAAAGGACAAAATTAACTAGATTAAGAAGGGAGAGACTCAAACTCAACATTTTTCCTTTAAAATCATTAAAAGCAGAAGAAATTGCAACAAAATCTCAAGGATTCTAGACCAGTAAGGTACGTCTGTCTTTAGTCAAGACAAACTTAAACATCTAGCCTTCCCTCACTTTCATTCTTTTTTAGGATATGAATCCCCTTTCTCAAGTTCATATGAACTCCTCTCTAAATTCATCCCCTGTTCCTTAAATTAACTCCAAATAGATCTCTTCTTTCCCTCATCACTAATACAAAAAAAAGCCATTTTCAGCTTTAATCCTTACAAATTCCCATGTCCTAACAACTTGAATGCCTTCTTCTTCCAAAAATCATGTCATTTCTTAGAACCACATATTTGTAGAATGGTTAAGGAATTATTAAACTATAGTATCCTTCTTAAAGAACTTAATAAGACTTTCCTTTTATCTTATCACTAAAAAACCTAATCCCTCCTCCTTCTAAGACTTCAGACCTATTTTAGGTTGTAACATCCTATACAAAACTAACTCAAAGATCCTTACTTTAAAGGTCAAAACTCTAACTAATTCTCTAATAAATATTTCATAAACTAGTTTTGTTGCAGGTAGGATCATCAAGGACAACTTATTGTTATCTTTGAAAATGTTCAAGTATTATCATTTAAACTAAAGTATCAAAAGCTATGCCATGAATGCTGACTTCAAAAAGGCATTTGACATCCCTAACTCATTGGAAGAAAATTACAAAATGCTGACATAAAATTACTAATGGACAAAATTCCATAGTAAATTAGTGAAGGAAATTTAATTACATCGGTAAACTTGTCAAGAAAAATGGTGTATTGAGACAAAACAAAAATCCATCGGTATAGCTAGAAGGAATTTACCTATGAAGGTTTGCTGATGGAATAGTAAAAGTCGTCGTAAAAATAGGCAGCAATGGTTAGCGATAAAAATAAGCGGCAAATTTTACCAGTTGAAGAAATTTTTGTCAATAATTTACTAATGGAAGTATCATTCTATCAATAAATGCAAATAATTTTGGTATTGTATTCTAAATTTAAAGTGAAACGATGTCATTTTATTTTTAATAAATAAACACCCGAAGCTCCCCTTGTCATTGTTCTTAAAATTTTTCTTCTTCTTCGGTCTCCTCTACGTCCACCCTTTTTCGGTTCTTCCAACTGCTCATCTACTTTCGTTTTTCCACCAACTGCTTCCATTGTCTTGGGATTTCCATCTCGAGATTGGTTGTTCACTTAACACTCTTGGGCTAATTTTTTTGTCTTTAATTTTTGTATATGAACCATTATATGTTGATTTCTTAGTGTTACTATGGATTGAATTGTGAGGTTTTATTTGGGTTGTTAATAGGTTTGAGTTTATTATGATGTGGTTATGTTAGTGAAAAATGGAAGAAGACAATAGTTTTGAAACAAAATAGGGATGGATTTCAATAACTTAGTAAGTGTTTGATGAAAGTTTTGTAGGAGGTCTCTAACATCATTTATAATCTGGAATGTTTCTTTTAGTGGTTCATTAGTTTATAGAAAGGTTGTTTTAGTAGTTGAATTATACACTCCCTATTTTACTTTTATTTCATGTCTTGTTCCTTTTTTTTGTATAAATTGGGATTAATGCATGGTTTAGGTATAAGGAATAAAATTAATAATAATCTTTTAATTTATTATTTGAATTTTTTTAGTATACTTTGGTCTTTACTTCTTGATGTTTCTTTTAAAATCTCTACCCCTTTTGAAAATTGCCTTTGAAAGATTTATGAATTATTACAAATTATTGAATTAAGATATGATGTGAGTATGAACAATTGAATTTTTTATTTCTAAAATGTGTATCATTGTCTTTATAGTTGATTTCAAATGATAAGTTTATAAGAATTAATACTGTAACTTCTCATTAT
Source organism: Erythroxylum pedicellare (assembly GCA_027563575.1). NCBI lineage: Eukaryota > Viridiplantae > Streptophyta > Magnoliopsida > Malpighiales > Erythroxylaceae > Erythroxylum > Erythroxylum pedicellare. The sequence continues at coordinate 6,539 of JAOQMP010015931.1, forward strand.
TCCATTGATTAGTGTTAAAACTCTAGAATACTATACACGAGTATACTGAGAATTTAGAAGTACACTTCATGCATCATATGACATATTCATACATGTGAATTGTGTTGACACTCATGAAAATAATTGTATAAGCATTCATTGACACTTTCTGGGTATAAGTGATTTTAATGTGATTAAAATGTGAATTGTGGATTTTATTTGTCTTGAAAATTAAATGGGTGTGTATTAAAATTTATTTAGCATTTTTGGTGATATTTGGGACATTTCGGAAATGTGGGGTATTTTGGACTAGAAAAAATATATAAATAAGAGACAAATAGAAGTGTGGCATGTGTTAGCCTCACATGGATGAAAAATGGGTTACATGCATTGGTGACATATGGCAATGTATCATTAAAACACCTAGTCACGTTTTTTATGGAACTTTCTGTAGCTCTCTTGTTTGTTCTTCACTGAAATCACCCACCACCAAATCTTTCTCCTTGTTCATCCATCACCGAAACATCTAGTTTGTTCATTTTTGTGTATTTGGCTTTTGAGTCTCACATCAATGTTACACCTTGCAAAGTAAGCACTTTAGTCCATATATTGTTTTGTTTCTCTTTATTCTTATTTTCTCCATCCACTGAAATCTTTTATGTCCACTCTCAATTGCTAGAATTTTGCCGAATTAAGTAAGTTATGCTTTAAGTTTTATGGGTGTTGCAAATGGCATTTTGATGATGTTTTAATGTTTGTAAATGGATGCATGCATAAGTGGTGTAGGAAGAAGCAATTTTCGTGATACAAGTAAAGTGATGGAGTTAAATGAGGGTTAGAGAAATAGAAAATGGGCAGCAAAGTATGATAAAGGATTGAGATAATTGGAGTTAAATGAAGATTAGTGAAGTAGATAAAATTGCAGAAAATTGTCATATAGAAAAGTATGGAAATAGGTTCTATTTTTGGGTTGTAATTAATCATGAAATTGTGAATTGTGTATAGAGAATACTGAATTGAAAGGTGAGGTATAACTGAATGATCAACATGAAATGATAGAATTTGGGCAATGTAGTGTGTTGGAGTATGTTATATGAAGTGTTTTTACTAAACATGCATCTATATTTGGGCCACACCTTTATATGTGAATATTCAAATTAGATGGATTTTGATCTAAATTAAACCAGAGACATACAGCTACAATTTTGAAGAAGAAATTGAAATTGAATTCTATCCTTAAGGGTCTGGAAATTTAGCTTGAAGTTGAGTTTTGGCTTAGGATGCAGCACTAACCTTGACAGAAATCATATCTTGTTGTTATTGAATCAACTATATTGATGTAGGGCAAATCAGATAAAGTTTTCTTCACAAAATTTTTATCTTATTATCTTAGCTTTCAATTGGTATAAAGTTTGTAATTTTTGGATATTGTAATTGAGAGATATGAGTTGTACAACTTTGAGTGCACTAACCTTTTAGTAATGGGAGTGCTCAGTCTGTAGTATTTTAAGCATAACTCATAGAATAATGGACCAAATTGAATGATTTTCGTTTTTCTTGAAACTTAAGATATAGAGAAACATTTGATTAGAACAAATTATTACCTAACAACGTCATTTTCTAGGTCAAAATGGCCATACAAATCTGATTCAAAATCTAGGAAAAGTGCAGGAAAAGGATCATGGGTAGTGATTTTTCATGGAAATGTTTTGATTATGCATTGGTTGAACCAATTTAGGACGAAGTGTATAATTATAATGTTTTTTAACTTAATTTGGGCTTAAAATGAGGACATAACTTAGTGAATCAACTGTTTGATGCATGATGAATGAGGAATTATGGAAAAGGAATAGGATTTCATGGATGAAGAGATTAGATAGGTAATGTTGAATTAAATGAGTAAAGGTTTAAGAGTTAATGCAATCAATTTGTTCATTGAATAATTATGAAATGAAATATGCATTAATGAGTATGAATTCTGGAAAATTTGGAGTAAAATTGATGTTTGTATAAGTTTATTAAAGAAACATACTTGAGAATTTGTCATTAAACAAGCATAATACATGATACATTTATAAATGTGCTTATTCAGTTAAATAGGCAATGTAGTAATATGAAAATGTATGTGATTGCATATAGAAGAGCACATTGAGCGACCACTTTCAGACATTGCTGGGATTTCAAGGCAATAAGCTAAAGGGAGCAATTATGAGTAATCTAAGGTGGTCTCGCCTTGATTTTGTTTTGTTTGATATTGAATTGAATTGATATGTGATGTACATGTATTGCTTTTCGAACATGAAAATCCCGAGGCCTTTGATACATGAATAACACATTGGAAATGTTCCTTCAATGTGAATGTGATTGAATAAATGTGTTATCAACCTATATGTTGAAGCCGAACCTAGTCCGATGATTAATGTGAACGAGAAAATAAATGCAAATGTAATGGACTGAATATGATGATTGAATTTGTGGAATGCATCTCATTCCAATGCATGAAATATAAAGGCAGTTGTGACTAAAGTTGCTAGTGAAAAAAAAGAGCTTAAAGCTCAGATATCTGTTGTAAGAGCCTAAGGCTCAATATATACAATGAGCCCTGTACCCCTTCAGATAAGGGACAGTATGAATGAGCCCGGTATCCATAATTGATACGAGACAGTGAAAAAGGTACTCGGTCACAATAATGTAATAAATAAATTTGAGTCTCATAAACATTGCATACATATGATATGAATAAATTGAATGGTTGCATTGCTTTGAGCACTTTTCTTTAATGAAATATGTAATGCATGGATTATTTTTGAAATGTTACAATTGTGAAAAAAGTGTTTCGTGATATTACCTGATGATAATCGAGTTGATGTGAATTATATGATAACATAAATTGTTGTGTTGCGTGACAAGAGTGAACTATCGAAGATGGTTACTCAATTAAGTTCGCAAAACTCAACCAAATTGTAACGTTGACATTTTCAGGTTCGAGACAGCCACAAATTAGCTTCTAAGACTGCATAAAAGAGATTTTGTAAAACTTTTAGATATAAGACATGGCTCAAAGGTCGGTCAGCTAGGACTTAAGAATTAGTTTTTAATTTTTGGTTAATTCCTCATGTATGTAGAAAACTTTGTAAACTGAGATGTGGACATTAATATGTTGATATTGTATAAATATGGATGATGGATATAATGCTACCTTGTAAATTATGGTTTATGAAATGGAATAAGGAAAATTTGGATTTTAGACAATATATTATTTATGCTTTTGCTTATGATGCCATGCGATACAGTGAAAGTGAAATATTTAACATGCCATTTTTTTTGAGCATGTGCATGTTTGTTCAAAGTACATATGAACATGTGCCGGACGGGATTGAGGTGTTACAGTTGGTGGTATCAGAGTATAGTTGGCATTCATAGGGATATATAGGAATGTTATGCATGAAATATAGTGAAAATTTTAGATGATAATTGAAGTTATTGTTTATTATAGGTCGTTCGCCATAGGTGATCAAGTGGAATAATCAACTGACCTAGGATTAGAAAGAGCCAGTAGAGAGTAGTTTGTGTTTCAACTTGAGGGAATGCCTCCGAGAATTTTCAAGTGAAGGGAAATGGGTTACGATAAACTGTGAAAGTAGGGGGTTGTGGACTTCTACAGAAGTACAAACCCTGTAGAGGTCGAGGGATGGCTAGAGAGAACAGAGAGAGTCTTTGACCAGATGGATTGTGAGTTGGATAAGAGGTTCAATTATGTTGTTTCTTTATTGTAAGGCTCAGCTTACCACTGGTGAACTGTTCCAGGCAGTTTCATCAGGCCTTCTAGTTTGAGATGGGAAGACTTCTTGAGGGCCTTCAAGGAGATTTATATGCTCAAAATCTACATAAACAGAACGAAGAAGGAATTTTTGGATCTAAAGTAGGGCAGTTTGTCTATAGCAGAGTATGAGGTTAAATTCAATAAGCTGATGGGATATGCTACTTCTTTGATTCCTACAGAGGAAGATAAGTGCAGTAGATTTAAAGACGAACTGAACATAGAGATCCAAATGAGGTTAGCTATTTCTAACTTAGGTAGTTTTACGAAACTACAAGCTGCCTCGATCTGCATTGAGCAGTTGTTGAAGGAGAGTCAGTCCGAGTATAGATCAAAGTCTAGACATAAGAGCCCTAGTGATTCTCAAGGAAATTCTGGTAGAAGATTCAGCAAGCATCAGAATCAAGCTTTCAGACCACCAACTAGATGAAGACATCTGCGTTCAGATAGAGAAGTAGTTTTGTTCAGTTTGATAATAACAAAGGTGCAGTATCGAATCAGTTGCTAACTTGTGAGCATTATGGGAAGAAGCACTGTAGTGAATGCTAGAAGTTGACAGGAGCCTGCCCTCGATGTGGCTCTCTTGATCATCAAATCAGGGATTGTTCTGTGGTGTTTGGAGCATAGTCTGGTACGAGAAGAAGTATGGTGATAAAAACTAAGGCTCAGTAGAGCCAAACTAGTGGATCTGGACAAAAAGGCTATGGCAGAGGCAAAATGATTTTTGGGACTGCTAATTATAGGATTGAGGTGCAGAGCAATCAATCGTAGTCTCAAGCCCGAGTAGATGCCATGAAGAGACAAGAGGCTCAAGAGTCTCCAGATGTCGTTGTAGGTATGTTACTAATATTTACTTTTGAGGCTTTTGTTAATAATATTTACTTTTGAGGCTTTTGCATTGTTCGATCTTGGATCGACATATTCTTTATCACACCGCATAGGGCATCTAGATTGCATTGTGATAGAGAGTTATTGGGATGTGGATTAGAGGTGAGTACATCGATAGGTAGGACCACTATGATAGGGGAAGTCTGCAAAAGGTGTTTGATTCAAATTGATCAGGAAGAGTTGGAGGCAAACTTAATTATGTTACAATTAAAGGAGATAGATGTTATGCTAGGTATGGATTGACTCACTGCACATAGGGTCATCATGAACTGCTATACTAAGGAGGTAATATTAGGATCCCTTAATCAGCCGAGAGCAGTTTTCAGGGGTATTAGCCAAGCAGTGCCAGCTAGACTGATCTCATTTATGAGTGCCTTAAAGTTGATGGAAGGAGGATGTAAGGCATACTCGGCCCATGTCATTGATACTCGAACTGAGTAGGATATGCAAAACATTCCTGTGGTTAGAGAATTCCTTAACGTGTTTCCCGCAGAGTTACCTGGCTTACCTCTAAATCGGGAAATAGTGTTCACAATTGATCTAGTTCCAGGTGCTGCTTCTATATATATTTCCCCATATAGGATGACACCTATGTAACTGAAGGAGTTAAAGGCTCAGTTATAGGAATTGTTGGACAAGGGATTTATTAGACCCATTGTTTCACCCTGGGGAGCTCCAGTCTTATTTATGAAGAAGAAGGATGGAACGTTGAGATTATGCATTGATTATAGGCAATTGAATTGGGTCATAGTGAAGAACAAGTACTCATTTCCTAGATTCAATGATTTGTTTGATCATTTGTAAGGAGCTTAGGGGTTCACAAAGTTGGATTTGAGGTCTGGGTATTATCAGCTAAAGATAGCAGAGGTAGATGTACCAAAAAGTGCTTTCAGGAGCAGGTATAGACATTATGAGTTTTTATTAATGGTGTTTGGGTTAACCAATGCCCCAACTGCATTTATGACATTGTTGAATAAGGTATTTTAACCCAACCTGGATCACTTGTGATAGTATTTATTGATGCCATTTTGGTATATTTGAACAATAGATAGGAGCACGCCAAGCACTTGAGAGTAATACTACAGATTATGAGGGAGAAATGACTATATGCCAAATTCAGTAAATGTGAGTTTTGGCTTAGTCAAGTAGTGTTTTCGGGTCATATAGTAAATGGCAAGGTATTCAAATGGATCCAATGATGATAAAGGTAGTAATGAAACGGGAGGTTCTGTAGAATGTGTCTGAAATTCAGAGTTTCTTAGGATTAGTCAAATATTACTGGAGGTTTATCTTTGATCTCAACCCCTCTAACTAAACTTCTAAGGAAGAATATGGTCTTTAGATGGAATAATAAGTGTCATAGAAGTTTTGAAGAATTGAAATATCAGTTGACTACAGCGTCGGTGTTGACTATTCCATTAGAAGCTGGTGGTTATGTAGTATACAGTGATGCTTCGCATCAAAGATTGGGATGTGTGTTAATGTAGTATGGCAAGGTAATAGCTTATGCATTGAGACAATTAAGGTCTCACGAGATGAACTATTTGGTACATGATTTAGAGCTTACAATAGTAGTCTTTGCTTTATAGATATGGAGACATTATTTATATGGAGAGTCATTCCAGATATACACTAATCATAAGATCTTGAGATATCTGATGAGTCAAAAGGAGTTAAACATGAGATAAACAAGATGATTTTAGTTGTTAAAGGATTATGAATGCATGATTGAACATCATCCGGAGAAAGCTAATATAGTGACAGATGCATTAAGTAAGAAGTCGAATAGCAGTGTAGCTCAGATTCAGTTACCGAGGTTACCAAACTTGATTTAATTGAGAGCTTTGAATGTGGAGTTGAATCTAGAGCATAATGAGGCATTGCTAGCCATACTAAAGTTGAGACCGACATTGCATGATAGAATTAGAAGAGTTCAGAGTAAAGATCCTAAAATGGTGAAATTGATTGAGAAAGTTAAGATGAATCCAGATTCTGAATTTGAATTGAGAGATGATATATTGTGGTTAAAAAAAGATTATGTGTGCCTAATGTGGATGAATTGAGAAAGGAAATTTTAGAGGAGGCACATGTACCAGCTTATACTATACATCCTGGCATTATTAAGATGTATAATACGTTAAAGCAACATGTCTGGTAGCCAAGGATGAAGAAGCAAGTAGCTGACTATGTAGGTAGCCAGCAGATTAAAGTTGAGCATTAGGCTCTGATTGGGAAGCTTCATTCGTTGCCTATTTCAGAGTGGAAATGGGAACGAATCACAATGGATTTCATTGTGGGATTGCTTAAAACTCCGAGACAAAATGATACTATATTGGTTGTAGTGGACCAATTGACTAAGTCGGCCCATTTCCTACCAGTAAGAGAGAATAACTTACTAGACCAGTTAGCACAGAAGTATGTGAATGAGGTAGTGAGACTACATGGGATTTTGGTGCCCATAGTATTGGACAAGGATCCCAGATTTACTTCAAAGTTTTGGAAGAGTGTACAGTCAATAATGGTACGAAGTTGAACTTCAGTACTACATTTCATCCTTAAACAGATGGGCAGAGTGAGAGGAGAATTAAGACTGTTGAGGATGTGCTTAGACTATGTGTATTAGAATTTCGAGGAGCTTGGGATCAGTACATAGCCTTGATTGAATTTGCTTACAATAACCACTAACAAAGTAGTATCAGTATGGCACCTTATGAGGCATTACACGGCATAAAATGTCGATCGCCTATAATATTGGGATGAGGAAGGTTTGAGAATGATAGAAGGTTTAAAATAGATACAAGATACTGTGGATAAGGTGAAACTAATCTGAAACTGAATAAAAGCAGCACAAGATAGACAAAAGAGCTATATAGATCAACACAGAAAGGATATGGAATACAGTGTAGGAGACAAGGTATTTCTAAGAGTCTCGCCTTGATGAGGAGCATTAAGAATTGGTAAGAAGGGCAAGTTGAGCCCTAGGTATATTGGTCCTTATGAAATTCTTGAGAGAGTAAGACCATTGGCATATAGATTAACCTTACCAACTGAGATATCTCATATACATGATGTAGTCCACGTGAGTATGCTCAGGAGATATAGGTCAGATCCAATGCATGTATTACCAGCTTAAGAGATTAAAGTTGCTAGTAATCTGAGTTATGTTAAGGAGCTAGTAAAGATAGTGGGATATCAGAAAAACAATTGAGGAATCGGGAAATTCCATTGGTGAAAGTCCCGTGAAAAGATCACTCGAGTGGGGGAGTAACTTGGGAAATAGAGGATAGCGCCGCAGCTTCTACCAACACCAGTGATGTTAACATCTAAAGGCCATATCTCTTTCATCCAAAGTTTAAAAATTACAAACTTTATACCATTAGAAATCTAGGGGGATATGATACAACTTTCATGAAGACAACTTTGTCTAATTCTACATAGATTAATACAGTTTAGTCATGTAAGTTAAAGTCACTACTCCTATCCAAGGTAGTACTGCAGCTATATTCCCCCTTTTTCTTCTTTTGCCTATTACGAGCTTTTACAATTTTCAAAAGGAAAAGACCCGGATCCAACCAAACACTAAATGTACATACATGACTCTCATCATAACAATTTATTTTAAGTCTATCCAAGGCCATCTAACAACATACTATTCCATCTCTAACAATAGTTAACAACTCAACAAAGAAGATAGTTATGAACATGTACGAAGGGAACTTCTTCAACTCTTAATCTCATAACTTAATCAAAAATGGAGTTTGAAAAATGCTTTAGTTACATATCAACACTACATCATTAGATTAATACAAAATACATATGGATGCTCATGTTCGATATGCTGCTAAAGCTACCCAAAGGTAATTGAACTAACTTAGTTACTAAATGTAGCTATCTCAGAGTTTACAAATGCCTTGCAAGAATCAACGATCTTCTCGTTCTGCACCTAAGGAGAAAATAGTGGGTTGAGCTACAAAGATCAGTGGCTAATATATTTATAGCCATTATGAACGAGCCACACAATCAAACATATATACATTCATCTATACCTCATTTTATTATGGCCATTCAATCATTAACCATTCCGACTCAAAAACTCATAATTAAGGAAGTTAATGCATAACACATAAAATGAACATTTATCTATCAAACATAACACTCAAATGCATCACACTTGGCAATTTCAAAGATGAAATGCAGAAACAAATGACTTGAGACTCCCATGGGAAGAAATGGAGAAACTGAAGTTTACACCATAAATAAAATGAGTCTGTTCTTAGGATCTCATATGCCTCAAGCGGGTAGCCGGGAAAAGGCTTAGTTAATGTGCACGTGATGAATGAAATGGTTTCTCTCTTGCCCAAATATAAGCAAATATTCATGCTCAATTTATTTCATCACATAATCACATTTTCATGCTTTTTATGCTTTTTCCTCTTTGACTATACAAAATGTCATAACATCTTTCAATGCATGACATGTTAATACATCATAATGCATTTTTCCAACATTCATAACAATTCAAATTCAAGCAATTAATCATACATACACATAAGTCAGCAATTTGCCCATTTACACAATAACCATAAACACATTACCCACCAAAATTGTTTGGAAAATCCAACTCAATTGTGCCTTTCCTCTTGTTCTTGGGTAAGATTTTCTTAGTTCCCTTCAAATAAACCAAGTTCTTATTCAACCTAACATTCAAATGGAAATTCATAAAACTTCAAAAATCATAAAAATAAAATAAACAAAAATTGAACTTAAACTTAACATACCCATAGTCGATCTAGGTTAGACAAATCAAAATCTAGTTTAGAAATCCATGAAAAATCAAAATGGGTTATCTTCTTTCTTCCAGCGCGACACCCATTTCTCTACTTCTTCTTTTACCTAAGAAAGAAGGAAAGACAAAACTTAGCTAAAACAAGTTGATTCTTCCTCTTTCCTAGCTTCCCCACGCTTTTCTCTTCTTCCTTCCCTAGCTTCCACGATTTTCTTCTCTTCTTTCTTTCTTCTTTACGTTGTCTTCTCTTCTTTTCTCTTCTTCCACGATTTCTTCCCTTCTTTCTCTTATTCAAGACAACATTTTGTTTTGTTCTTCCAAAATTTCCCCTCCTCATTTAACCCAATGTCTATTAACTCCTTATTCTATTTAATATATACTTTACTCTAACTTAATTCTAACATTTCTATTCTAAATTCTAATTTCTACTTATCTCACTAAATTAATGGACTCAATTTTAAAAATAAATAAATAAGTTAATTAATTAAAAAAATTCAGCGTCCAACACATAATCCCCCAAACTCTTATCAAGCTTTTTCCTAACCAAATTAACTCCACTTTGCTTATTGCTCTAAGTGTAAAAGCATCCACCAGATGGCATGTCAGTAAGCTGAATATTAGCTAGGCATTGTCTTAGATCGAAGCATGGATTACTAGATGATCTAATACCATCTACTTCATTTTTTCTAATACAAACATTAAAATCCCAAGCTACAATCCAAGGGAGGGAAGAATTGTTGGCCACCGTTCTGAGTTGATTCCAAAGAAAAGTTCTCTGATATGCATTGTTGTTAATATAAATGAAAGAAACCAGAATTGATTTACTTGAATCTTTGAACACCATTTCAGGACGTATTAACTGATCATATGAGAATTTAGAATAGACATCAACAAAAGATGAATCATATAGCACCATAATTTTACCATTAGTGTGACGAGCATGATTAGATATTTAGTTCCAATTCATTGGCAAAACGTCAAGAAAGTTACAATTGAACTCCTTCATACGAGTTTCCAAACGACCAACAATCAGTGCTTTATTCTAAGTTAGTAGAATTTTGACTAAAAGCTTTTTATGGGGGCATTAACCTCCCTAATCTTCCATACTATTATACTCATGATTTTAACTCTACTCCTGGAGTTATTTTCTTCCTATTGTTTCTCCTACTACAAACAGGTTCAAACTCCTGTTGATGTAACTCTGTCTGATCTATGTGTTTTCTTGGAGATTCACACTCCTTTCTAATTGTATCATTTGCAGTAGAAATAGGATCTTTATGCACAAGCTCATCAAGAACTCTTGATATAATCTCTGAATTACCAACTTCACTGTCAGGTATGGTCGTTGGAACCTGCATTCTACCAGTATTGATTAGTCTCATTACTTCTTGATACTCACTAGTTTTAAAAACCTTTCCAGTTTGTTCCATGTTTTTATAGAAGTAGGCTATGGTTTCTATGCATAAGAGACCTTGATTTGATTCTTAAATGGCTCCATGTTCTCATTTAATAAAATTATAGGAATAGCTTTAGGAATATCATACATAGATGTGACAAGCACACAAATTCTGGCAAAATGGATCATCTTTACTTCAGTTGTTGCTTGATCCATGCATATAGGGTTTTCCTTTAAAGTTTGTAATATGAATTAAACTAGTTGTGGTCTAATACTTTAAGGGAACTCCATGTATGCAAACCTAAATTGGTATATGTTCCTATCTGATATCATCCATCTTCATTTTAGGCCTTCAAGTCTATAGTAGAAGAGGTTTATTGTTAACATGCAACGAGCCTGCTTGCAATTCCTTCTTAACATCATCAACATTCTAGAATCTAAATAAAAACACATCCTCACTGTTAATGAGTACGTCTAAAAGTCCATGAAGCTTCTAATTGTGCATAGCCCACTATTTCATCATTGGAAAAGTCGCCCTCTTGTCAAGGAAAAAGCCAAGAAATGTGGAATTTCATTTGATAGCTCCAGCTTTCAGTAATCCAAAGGAGGGGTCATAATTCTGGTTTTAGAGGAAGCATTGGGAGGGAAGAAATTAAATTCAACAAAAGCTCTCGAGGAAGTTGGGATATGTTAGGAGAAGAAGTATTTAAAGGTTAAGAGGTTAAAATTGACGGCGGGAAGTTAAGATCATTCATGGAGGGAATTTAATGAATGATGGATAAAGAGTAGGCAAGAAAGTTAAAAGGAAATCAAGATAAACACAACTAAAAGACAAACACAATGAAGTAAACTAAAAGTCTAGGTCAGAAGTGTGTGATAAGGGACTCAAGTGGTGAGCTCTTAAAGGAAGAACAAGTCAAGGGTGTTGGAATAATAGGGAGCTCACGTCTGATACCCCTCATATCTATATGCTCCTATATTTGTGCTATTGTGGCTATATTTTTGTTTTGATATGTTATGTTAGTGACTTAGTGCTGCTATTTTCTAGTTCTATTAATCATGTTGTTGTTGTTGTAGTTAACTAATTTGTATTGTTGGTTTATATATAGTTGAATGGTGATTTAAATAGGATCAATGAAATTACTTTCCGATAACCTTCTTCTAATTCCTATCCTGTTTACTTTTCTTTCTTTACTCTCTTTAAATGTCTTGAGTCCCTGTCAACTACTATCAGAGCATGGAAACGTACGAAAAATCCAATGCTAAATTTTGCAATGATGTTAACAAGATCTTAGCTCGTCATGAATCAAGTTTTGATCAGGTTAATGCCACTTTACAAATAGTCATGATAGAGCTTCAATCTATTAGAGTGGCATAAAATTCAAGCTCCTCCCATATTAAAACCAACCCTTTTGCTTAAGGAGAATCTTCATACTCACCATTGCAATCGATTGCCACCCATTCTAATACTTTCCTTAACCATAAACATCACCATCTCAAACTGTCATTTCCAAAGTTTGCAGGTGAAGACCCCACAGGATGGATTTGCATGGCAAAGCAATACTTTAGTTTCCAAAATATTATTACAGATTAGCAAGTGCAGGTAGCTTCTTTTCATCTAGAAGGAATTGCCTTCAGTGGCATCATTGGCTTACAAAATTCAAATGAATTCTAACTTAGACAAAGTTTACCTAAGTCATGTGGCTCCGCTTTGGTCCTACTAACTATGAGGATGCTTCTGAAGCACTCTCACGACTCAAACAAGCTTCAACAGTAATAACCTATCAAGAATAATTTGAGAAACTCTTGCATTAGGTAGTTGGTTTGCCAGAAAGTTTTCTAATTAGATGTTTCATTGTAGGTCTCAAGGATGACATCTGCCTTGATGTTAAAGTAAAACAACCCAAAACATTAGCAGCTACAATTGGGGTGGCAAGATTGATCGAAGAGCAAAACCTAATACAAAAGAAATTAATCCTTTCTCTAAAACTCCAACTTTTATAACCTCTCCCAAAACAACTACAAACTTAGCCCCTGGATTTCTTGGTCTATATCCTAACCAGAAAGTCACTCCTCCTACCAACAATACACAAACCCTATTTTGTCAAACTACTACTTAAGAAGCTCGAGAACGGAGAGATAAGGGGTTATATTATTATTGTGACAAAAAATTCGTCACCGGTCACTACTACCAACGGCCATAACTATTCATGATTATAGACCCATTTTAACTTGATAAATTCAACTACAGAGACTTGGAAGAAGAATTGAATCCAACAAAAATCATTCCTGAAATTTCTCTCCTTGCGATCACTGGCACTAATCATCCACAAACCATCAAAGTAACGAGCAAATTAGGGGATCACAATGTTACCATACTGATTGATGGGGGCAGTACGCACAACTTTATTGATCAATCAATAGTGTAGAGGTTAGACTTACCTATGACACGCGATAAAACCTTCCAAGTCATGGTAACAAATCACAAGAAAATTGAGTGTTCAACTAAATGTTTATTTATTACATTATTTATTCAAAACTGTCCAATACAGGCAAATTTTTATGTTATACCAGTGGTAGCTTACCAAGTAGTATAAGGAGTACAATGGTTATAAACGTTGGGCCCAATAGAAACTGATTATAAGAAATTAACAATGACTTTCTGTAAGGATGGAGCGTAAATTTCAAGCAATTAACTAACCTTCACTTGAAGCTTTGAGTGACAAAGAATTGATGCATCTCAACGTCATAGGGTTCTTCCAAATCATTCCAGCAAATCAGGTAGAGAACCCAACTCATATTTTTAGCGACCTCAACCATTTGCTTATAGAATTTCAACAAGTGTTTTCATACCTTATTGGTTTACCTCCATTACGCAACCAAGATCATTAGATTCCATTACAACCGAATCATCAACTTGTTAGCATTCATCCCTACCACTATCCTCATTATCAGAAAATTGAAATTGAACCAATGGTACAGGATTTGTTTAAGTTTGGTTTAATTCGACCTAGTAGCAGCCCATTTTCTTCGCCAGTACTCCTTGTAAAAAAATATGATCGAAATTAGCATTTTTGTGTGGATTATAGAGCCTTAGCAACACTACAATTAAGGACAAATATCCAATTCCAGTCATTAATGAACTCTTAGATGAACTACATGGTGCTAGATATTTATCAAAATTGCATTTACGTTTTGGTTATTATCAGATTTGGGTTTATGAGAAAGATATCCAAAAGACTGCTTTTCGTACACATATAGGGTGCTACGAGTTCATCGTTATGCCAAGGCCTCATAAATAACTTATTCTAACCATATCTACACAAATTTGTACTCGTTTTCTTAATGACATTCTAGACTATAGTAAGAATTAGTCAGATCACCTTTTACATTTATGCACTGTTTTACTAATTATGGCTTTTAACCAATTATTTATAAAAAAATCTAAGTGCCGCTTTGGAGTAAAGCAGATGGACTATTTGGGACATCTTATCTCATATGAAGGAGTTCAAGTCCACCCATCCAAGACTCAAATAGTGAACAATTGTCCAACTCCTACTTCACAAAAAGGGGCATCAAGATTTTTAGGACTCGTAGGATATTATAGGAAGTTCATTAGCGGATTCGGGGGTATAGCCACTCCACATACTCATTTACTATCCAAAAACAGATTCCTTTGGACTTCCAAGGTGACTACTGCTTTCAAAAGATTAAAGCAACCCTTGAGTACCCGTTTAGTACTACAGTTGCCAGATTTTACACAACCATTCATAATAGAACGTGATGCATATGGTGAAGGCCTTGGTGCTATTCTCATTCAAAATGAACGTCCAATGACATATTACAGTGAAGCTCTTAAGGGATCCTCCTTAGATTTATCGACATATGAAAAAGAAATGTTGGTCATTGTCAAGGCTATTCAAAAATGGCGACCTTATTTGTTAGGAAAATCCTTCATTGTGTGGATAGACCAACGAAGCCTAAAATATCTTTTAGAGCAACACATTACAACTCCCACAAAAACATAATGATTTCCCAAAATCTTGGGATATCATTACATCATTCAATATAAAAAAGGAAAGGAAAACTAAGGAGCTGATGCATTGTCACGAATGGTTGAATTTGAATGTCTTGCATTGTCATTACCAAAGTCAGATTGGTGGGCCACACTCTAACTAGAAGTAACAAAGGATCTATTTTATACAAGGTTCTCATATTTAACTCCTACACAAGACCAACCTTATCACTTGAGGGATATTATGTTTGGTTCAAACAAGGAAGGGTATGTTTAAGTCCTAGTTCATCTTTAATTCCATCAATTTTATTAGAAACTCACCCTTCTCCAATTGGTGGGCACTTTATGTACCAAAGAACATTTAGTCAAATCAAATGTAGCTTCCTTTGGCCTGGTATGTGCACAACAGTCAAGAATCACATAAGGGGGTGTGATGTGTGTCAACGCTGCAAACATGAGTGCACCAATCCTAATGGCCTCCTTCAACCTCTCCCGATTTCACATCAGGTATGGTATGACATTTCGATGGACTTCATTGAAGGTCTTCCTCCTTTTTATAGTTATATGGTGGTAATGGTGATTGTTGATCGACTATCTAAATATCCACATTTCATTTCCCTTAAACATGCATTTACCACTGTAATGGTAGCAAAGGCTTTCATTGATAATGTTGTCAGATTTCATGGAATTCTTTCATCCATTGTTAGTAATTGAGATAAGGTATTTATAAGAAGCTTTTGGCAGACACTGTTTCAACTCTATGGCACAACTTTAAAGACGAGTTCTAATTATCATTCACAAATGGATGGACAAATAGAGGTCGTCAATCGAACCTTAGAACAATATCTCCATTATTTCACCATTAATTAACCAAAAAATGATTTGAATGGCTCTCATAGGCATATTCAAGCAGTTAATTCTCTACTTCGTAGCCGAATCGAAATTTGATTGAATTATGCCATAATCTGACTATTTATCACAATCGCATGAAGATTCAAGTTGACAAGCATTATAGAGAAGTTGTCTTTGACATAGGTGACTATGTGTATTTAAAGCTTCAGCCATATTGATAGAAATCTGTAATTTTTTTTCATTCTCTCAAACTGCCCCAAGATATTTTGGTCCATTCCGAATCCTAAAACGCATCGAACTAGTTGCATATAGATTGAAATTGCTAGTCGGTTCATTGATCCATGACGTGTTCCATGTGGGTCTCCTAAAGAAGCAAGTTGGAACTGTACCATCAATTTAACTAATTTTTCCACCTGTCTCTAACGACTCTACAATTCTTCCTCGACCAGAGTCTATTTTGCATAGTTACATCATTCACATGAGTAATTACTGACCTAAGACAAAGATTTTAGTAAAATAGGCTAGAACTTCAGATGAGGATGCAACGTGGGAAAAAAGTGGCAATTTTTAAAGACTTATCCTGACTTCATCCTTGAGGACAAGGATGCTGAGAGGAGGGAGGACTAACAAGGGAGTCAGCTGGTGCACTCTTGAAGGAAGACCAAGTTAAGGGGGTTGGAATAATGGGGAGCTCATGTTTGATACTCCTCATATCTATATGCTCCTATATTTGTGATGGTGTGGCTATATTCTTGTTCCATTATGTTACGTTAGTGACTTAGTGTTGCTATTTTTCTGGTTCTATTAATCACGTTGTTGTTGAGGTTAACTCATTCAGATTGTTGGCTTATATATAGCTAAATGGTGATTTGAATAGGATCAATGAAATTACTTTCCAATAACCTTCTTCTAACTCCTATCCTCTTTACTTTTCTTTCTTTACTCTTGTTTTAAGTGTCTTGAGTCCCTATCAGTGTGAAAGGAGGAGCTTGAATAAAAGGAAGTAAAAGATCAAAATAAGGAAGAAAGAAGAATGCAGGTGACATGTGTATCTAAGAGAAAGATAAGATTACAAAGAGCTATGGTGAGTGAATAACGAAGAAATCAAGAGAGTATTTATGTGAGCACGATCGTGGGACTTTATAAACGAAATAGCGCTAAAGATGAGCTAGTAATGCCAGAGGGACCAATAACAAGATCAAAAGCTAAAAATTTCAAAGAAACGTCTCAATCTTAGATGGGCTGAATTATAGATGGCATGGAATCTCAAGAGACAATGAGGGCTAATGACAAGATAACTAATCAAGTTGGGTGGAATGAGCAAGAAGACTTTACTTCTTATTTAATTAATTATTTTATAATAGAAGCATAACTTTCGGTAGCCCACCACTTGTGTCTTAGGCTTATTTAAATCTTTTAAGTTTCATGGGTTATATTTTAGAAATATTAATTTGGGCTTTAATTATTTTGGCGAAAGGCTCATGTTTAAAGGCCTTTTACATAGTTACGGTTTCTTTCTTTTCAAGGAGTATAAATACATCATAATAAACATTGTTTATGGTTATATTGGGTGAATAACAAATTTTATAAAGGAGGATTTCTTGTCTTCTTCTATTGCATCAAGAATATAGTTCTTATCAAGGTAAACACTTGTTGTGAATTTCTATTCTTGCTTTCAAATCAACCTTATTATATGTGTTTCCTTTCATATAATTGATTGGGGGTTCATTAGGAATGGGGATTTCATCTTGTTTATGTTCTATGCAAAATATGTGTTTAAGGGGTTTCAGGCTCTTTAGCCTCGGGGTTCCGCATCATATGGTATCAGAGATTAGATTAGGATAAAATTTTTATTTATTTTGTTTTTATGTGATGTTACTACTGTTATTTTCCATTAGAACTTGAAATTAGGATTCATCCTATTATTGTGTTTTTTTGAAAAAATTAGTAGTTAACTAAGAAGAAAACATTGTGACAGTAAAGAAAGTTTAAAAATTTTAAAAAAATTAATAGCTAGATAAGAAGAAAATGTTGCTATAATAAAAAAAATCACAAGAAAAAAATGAAAAAAATCAGTTGAAAAAAATACATATATCTTTGGGTTGGCATGATTATAGGATTTTCTTTTATTAGTTTCCTATTTTGTTTAAGGTCTTTACATCTTTGCATTCAAGTTGATTTTTCCACTAGGGAAATTTCGATTGCCTCATTTATGCATTAGTTTCATCATTTTCTTTCATTATAAGTTTCTATTTTTTATCTTTTATTGTTTCTTTTTGTTTCCATTTACACCATAATTATCAAATTGAATTTTGTTAATTTAAATTATGTAATTTTTTGACATCATACATCCTTTCCGCTTATGTGCACATTTTGCCTTCATTCATTTCGGCATACTTGCTTCTAGATTTGTGTTCATTTTCTTTCTTAGGTATTTTCATTGCATTCCTAAATCTTAATTTATTGTTTATGCATTACCTAGATTGGAAATTGAATTATGAAGTGCAATTAAGGACATCAAGTTTGAGTGGAAAAAGGCTTGAGTGTGTAAGCTTAAAAGAGGGGAAAAGTCAATTTTGAGTGAAACATGAGTGGAATGTCATCTTTTGAGTGAAACACGTAAAGGAGTGACTTGTGAGGTTATCTTTTATTACTAACCATTTTTCTTGCAGCTTTTGTCATTAGAATGGTCGGTAGAAGGGATGGAAAGGAAACATTACATGAGGAGGGTGACAATGTGCCTGATTTGAAAGTGATGGATGAGTTCAAGAAGTTATCTACTAGGATGGATGGGATGGATGAGAGAATTAATAAAAGCAGTAGAATCCAAAACTGTAGTAGATCAATTAACAGTCATAGGAATTGGGAGGAAGAATTGGAAAGAATGTATGACGACTATGAAGATGAAGTGCAATCCATGAGGGGTAGAGTAAGAGGGAAGAAAGAGTGGAGAGAAAAGATAGCAACATTAATGCCATCAAGATGAAAATTACGTCCTTCAAAGGTAGGAATGATGCTGAAGTGTACTTACAATGGGAAAGAAAGGTGGATATGATTTTTTCTTGTCATAACTATTCTAAAGATAAGAAAGTGAGATTAGCAGTAGTGGAATTCTCTGATTATACATTAGTTTGGTGGGATGAATTAGTGAATAATAGGAGGAGGAATAGGAAATCACATATATCCACTTAGGAAGAGATGAAAAGAGTGATGAAGAAGAGGTCTGTACCACCTTATTACTATAGAGAGTTGCACTAACAATTACATAGGCTCACACAAGGAACTACATTAGTAGAAGATTATCACAAGGAGATGGAGATACTATTGATTAAAGCTAACATAGAAGAGGAGGAAGAGGTGACAATGGCTCGGTTCATGGGTGGATTGAATAGGAAACTTACTGATGTGGTTGAATTGCAACATTATGTGGAGATGGAGGACTTAGTGAACATTGCCATAAAGGAGGAGAGACAACAAACACAAAGAAGGGAAACTAAGTCTTTCTCAAATTCTAGCAACAAATGGAATCCAAAATAGAGCAAAAATGAATATAAGAAGAGGGAGCATTATGCGATTCCAATGAAAAAGGCAACGAGTTAAACAAAAGCAAGGAGAAGAGTACTTCAATTAAAAAATGTACCACTAATTCATCCTCTATACCTTCTAAACATAAGGATATTAAGTGCTTTAAATGTCAAGGGCGTGGTCATTATACATATGATTGTCCTAATAGGAAGACTATGTTTGTTAAGGATGGTGACATTGTTTCTGAGTCTGATGATGGTAATGAGTATGATGGTAGTGATTTAAGTATGCCACCTTTGGAGATTTTTATGATGTTGATGAGAATGTTGAGTATACTATGAAGGGTAAATCTTTAATTGCTAGATGTGCATTAAACTTGAATGTGAAGGAAGATAGCCTAGAACAAGGGAGAACATATTTCACACGAGATGCTTAGTAGGTGGGAGAGCTTGCAACATGATTATAGATGGGGGTAGTTGCACTAATGTCGCTAATACTACTTTGATAGAGAAGTTGTTAGACCCCGATCTTTTAGTGAAATTTAGAAATATAAAAGGTATTAAATGAGTATTTTTGTACATGTATTGTGTTATAGATAAAATGATACTTTGGGAAAATGGATGAGAAAAGAATTATTTTGGTTTTGATGTTTTTGATAATTGTGTATAATTGTATGAGTTATGAAAGTTAAAGTGAATGAGTTGATTGAAAAGGAAGTTGAAAATCAAGAAATAAAGAGAAAAAGTGTGAAGATTTGAAGAATTAAGAAAGTTTGACTTTTGGTCATAGAGAGTTGACTTTTTGATTTAGGCAGAATTTGAGATAATGATCTTCATGAAAATTGTAGCTTCTGTCGAAAGCTTTCTGTCTCCATAAAGTATGATACGTTTCGATATCGAAATTGAAAGTTATGATCTTCCGAAGTTAAGGTTATTTTGCTTTTTTTTTAAATGCTCATAAGTGTAGGTATGACTACCAGCAACTGGTGGATGCTGCACTCCAGGATGAGAAACTGGAGAATATAAATAGTGAAGTGAGAAGGAAGATGAAGAACAGGGACCAGTCTTTTAAGAAGGGAATGAGTGCTCCAATGCCTGAGAGGATTACAAAGGATCACCATACTCAGAGTGAAGTGGGAAGTAGTGGCCCTACCAAGAGCAAGTAGGTAAGAGCAACCAAAGGGCAAGCCTCAAGTGTGAGAGGAATTGGAAGGACGGGGAGGAGCAGATACACAAACCCTCAATGCTTGGAGCATGTTTCCGGTGCCGAGAGAAGGGACACATGATCAGGGATCCGAAGCAATAAAACAAGAGGGGCCACAGTTGCAAGTCCCTAAGAGAGCAAAAATAGTGGGAACTAAGCCAATCACTAAGGTGGGTAGTTCTAGAGCTGCAAGGAAGTTTATTCCTCCAGGAAGGCCAAGGGGTCAGGCTCAGGCAAGGGTGTTTTCCATGAACAGAGAGGAAGCTGGAGCCATACCTGAAGTTGTCATAGGTATTGCTCACTTATTCAATTATGCAGTATATGTGTTGACTGATTCTGGCTGCACGCATTCATTTGTTTTTACAAGCATGACATTACATGATGTTGATTTGAGGCCTTTGGGTAGTCCTTTAATTGTTAGTACTCCTTTAGGGAGAAATGCGATAATAAGTCAAGTGTATAGAGATTGTAATCTCTTTTTTGAGGGTGCTCAACTGGTAGTGGATTTACTACCCTAGATCTAAAGGGGCTAGATTTCATACTGGGAACGAATGTTATGGAGAAGTATCATGTGAAGTTGGATCATGGGCTTAAGGAGGTTGAGTTTGATCTGGACAACGGTGAGAAGGTGATTTTCAATTGGGATAGGAAAACACCATCACCAAGAATTATTTGAGCCTTGCTAGCTGATAGAATGATAGGAAAGGGGTGTGAAGCCTTCTTGGCACATGTTGTGTGTTGGAGTTATGTAAATATAGTGCCCTGGAAAGCAAGTGTATTTACATGTAACTTCATGTTCTTCAGTTACAGTTTTGTAATGAAAATATTTATTATTAATAAAACAAAAGAGTTTGGTTTTATCTATGTGAGCGTTAAATATCTGGTCAAAAGGTACCAAGATTCTTTTGTAAGTAATATACATATACATAGAGATGTATGGG
>JAOQMP010015932.1:0-12822 GCA_027563575.1 Erythroxylum pedicellare
GTTTCCTTTCTCCTTCTTCGTCCCAACATATTGGAGTTCTACATCTCCTTCCATACAGTGCTTCATATGGAGCCATCTAAATGCTCAAATGATACGAATTATTATAAGAAAATTCGACCAATGGAAAATGCTCGTCCTAAGCTCCTTTGAAATCCATTACACATGCTCTAAGCATTCCCTCAAGTGTCTGAATGGTCCTCTCAGATTGACCATCCTTCTGGGGATGAAAAGTCGTGCTAAAATTCAACTTAGTTCTCATAGCCTCTTGTAAGCTTCCCTAGAATCTCGAAGTGAATCGAGGATCTCTATCAGAAACTATGGAATCTGGAATCCCATGTAATCTTACTATCTCATCTATATACCTCTTGGCTAGCATATGCAGAGAGTCAGTCTACTTAATTGCGAAAAAATAGGCTGACTTCGTCAACCGATCAACAATGACCTATATGCCATCATGTTTGCTACTAGTTTTAGGCAAACCCATCAGAAAATCTATAGTTATCCTTTTCCACTTCCACTCAGGAATGGACAATGGCCTTAACTTGCCTGAAGGTGGCTGGTGCTCAACTTTGACTTGTTGACACATTAAACACTTGCTCACATATTCTATTGCATACCTCTTCATGCCTTTCCACTAGAAATGTTCTTTCAGATCTCTGTACATCCTGGTGCTACCTGGGTGCATGGCATAAGGCGCATTATGTGCCTCATTTAGTATTTCATCCCTTATTTCCTTGACATTCGGGATACAAAGTCTATTTCCTACAACCATAAGTCCATCATCCCTCACTACCACTTTAGATTTCTTGCCATTCAAAATTTCTTCTCAAAGCTCACTCAATTCTGCATCCTGTGCTTGTAATTCCTTAACTTTCTCCTTGAGTATCGGTCTCACTCTGAATGTAGTAACAATACAATCAGGCTCCTCCTGTTTCAAACTTATCTTAAGCTTAGCCATCTCCTCTAATAGCATCAAACAAACTATTTGGACATGAGCTATAGAGGATTTTCTGCTCAAGGCATCCGCTGCCACATTCACCTTTCCTAGATGGTACTCAATTAACAGGTCATAATTCTTGAGCAACTCTAACCACCTTTTTTGTCTCAAATCCAATTCCTTTTGGCTCAACAAATACTTAAGACTTTTATGATTGGTGAAAATCCTCGTTTGAACCCCATACAGATAATGTCTCTAAATCTTCAGGGCAAAAACTATTGCTGCTAACTCCAAATCATAGGTCGGGTAA
The DNA here is from genome assembly GCA_027563575.1 of Erythroxylum pedicellare. Classification (NCBI taxonomy): domain Eukaryota; kingdom Viridiplantae; phylum Streptophyta; class Magnoliopsida; order Malpighiales; family Erythroxylaceae; genus Erythroxylum; species Erythroxylum pedicellare. The sequence continues at coordinate 1,248 of JAOQMP010015932.1, forward strand.
TTCAGTTCATAAGGCTTTAACTGTCGGGAGGCATAAGCGATTACCTTATCTTCTTGCATCAACACACAACCCAAACCCTTCCTCGAAGCATCACTATATACGGTATAACCCTTATCTCCCACAGGCATAATCAAAAATGGGGCACTTGTTAATCTGCATTTGAGCTCCTTAAAACTTTTCTGGCATTTCTCACTCTAGATAAATTTCTGATTCTTCCTCAATAACTTAGTCATCAAAGCAGCTATCATAGAGAATCCCTCAATGAATCTCCTATAATATCCTGCCAAACCCAGAAAACTCCTCATCTCTGTCATTGTCTTTGGTGCATACCAATTCACCACTGCTTCAATCTTCCTCAGATCAACATGTACCCCATCTTTAGAAATCATATGTCCAAGGAATATCACCTCATGAAGCCAGAATTCACATTTACTGAATTTGGCATAAAGTTCCCTCTCCCTCAATGTCTGCAACACAATTCTGAGATGTTCCTCATGTTCCCCTTCACTCTTGGAATATACCAGAATGTCATCAATAAATACTATGACAAACTGATCTAGATACGCCTTGAATATCCTATTCATAAGATCCATGAAAGCAGCTGGAGCATTGGTAAAACCAAATGGCATGACTAGGAACTCGTAATACCCATATCGAGTTTTGAAGGTTGTCTTGCTTACATCAGACTCCTTGATTCTGAGCTGATGATAGCCCGACCTGAGATCAATTTTGGAAAAGACCCTTGCTCCCTAAAGTTATTCAAACAGATCATCAATCCGAGACAAAGGATACATGTTCTTAATAGTCACCTTGTTGAGTCTCCGATAATCAATGCATATGCACCATGTTCCATCCTTCTTCTTAAGAAACAGAACTGACGCTCTCCACGGTGACGAACTCGACCTTATGTACCCCTTCTCTAGTAGTTCTTCCAACTGTTCCTTAAGCTCCTTCAGTTCTGCTGGAGCCATTATATAGGGTGGTATAGAAATGGGTGCGGTTCTGGGAATCAAGTCGATGGCAAACTCAATTTCCCTCACCAGTAGCAAACCAAGTAAGTCCTCTGGCAACACGTCTGAAAATTTCCTCACAATTGAAAATCCTTCTAACTTCCCTTCATTCCCTTTAGTGTCCACAACATATGCCAAGAAGGCTTCATACCCCTTTCCCATCATACTGTCAACTAGCAAAGCCGAAATGATTCTTGGTGATGGTGTTTTCCTGTCCCCTTTGAAAATCACCTTCTCACCGTTGCCCAGGTCAAATTTCACCTCCTTAAGGCTACAATCTAACTTTCATGATACTTCTCCATGACATGCATTCCCAATATAACATCTAGCCCCTTTAGATTTAGGGGTAGTAAGTCCACTACCAGTCGAGCACCCTCGAAGAAAAGCTCACAATCCCTATACACTTGACTTATAATCACATTCCTCCCTATAGGAGTACTAACAGTTAAAGGACCACCCAAAGGCCTTAAATTAACATCATAAAATGTCATGCTTACAGAAACAAATGAATGCATGGATCCAGGATCAATCAACACATATACTACAGAATGAAATAACCGAGCCATACCCGTAACAACTTTATGTACGGCTGTCGCTTCCTCTCTGGTTATGGCGAACACCCTTGCTTGAGCCTGACTCCTTGGCCTTCCTGGAGGAATAGCCTTCTTTCCAACTCCAGAACTGCCCACCTCAGCAACTGGCCTGGTCTCCACTTTTTCTACTCTCCCAAGGGCTTGCAACTTCAACCCCTCTTGTTTTGTTGCCTGGGGACAATCCCTGATCATGTGTCCCTTCTCTCTGCATCGAAAACATGCTCCAAGTAACTTAAAGCGTTCTCGTTTGTGAAGCTTCTCACAATGCTCACATTGAGGGTTTGTGTATTTGCTCTTTCCCGTCCTTCCAGGGCCTCCTACACGTGAGGCTTACCTTAAGACTGCTCTTGCCTGCTTGTTCTTGATAGGGCCACTGCTTCCCACCTCACTCTGAGTATTGTAACTCCTTGTACTCTTCTTAGGCCTTGGAGCACTCATTCTTTTCTTAGTAGACTGCTCCCGGTTCTTCCTCTTCCTACTCACTTCATTCCTGATATTCTCCAGCTTCTCGGCCTAGAGTGCTGCATCTACCAATTGCTGGTAGTTACAGAAATTGTGGATCAAAACTTTCTCCTTGATCCCCAAATGTAATCCTCCCTCAAACTTGCGGCACTTATCCTCCTCATTAACAACAATGTTGGCAGCATACCGTGACAGCTGGATAAGTCTTAGCTCATATTCACTCACACTCATGTCCCTCTGTGTAAGATTTAGGAACTCTCTAGACTTCTCTTGGATATAGACCCTCGAGAAGTATTTCCTCCTAAAAGCCTTCAAGAGTCTCTCCATGACATCACCAGAGGCATATCTTGATTGTGGGGCACTGATTCCCACCAATGAAGTGCGTCACCCTATAGCAAGCTCACTGTATAATCTAACTTCTCCTCGTCCTAGCACTTCATCTGAATCAGAACTCTCTCGGTCCTTTTAACTAGGCTTTAGCCTCTTCGGGATTTGTATTCCCGTTGAAATCTACAGCTCCATACTTGCGGAACTTATCATACTACCCACTCCTCTCCACTGGAGCTGGCACTGGAATTTGTGACCTTTGGCTCATGGCATAAGTGAAAGCCTGAGCGAAGGCTTGAAAGAACTGTGGGTCTATAGTAGACATAGGAGGAGGAGGCAGTGGCACTTCATGTTGCACACTAGGTGCCTCGGAATCAGGAGCAGGGTGTGTCCCAGTATCTTGCGGGATATAGGATTCATCCGTGCTCCCTTGGTGAGAGCTAGTTCGAGTCATAGCTCCTCGAGTTCTCTTTCGAGGCGGCATTTTTCATTCCTTCAATATAAAACTAGTGAAAACCTTTAGTTTATGTAAAACAATTTCAAATCATGTAAAACAATTTAAAAACCACGTAATTTGCTTACTTAAAATAATGCATGTTCATTTCATGTCTTAGACTACCCACTAAAAGCCTAGGATACTCCTAAACCTAGTGGCTCTAATACCATAAGTGTTGGACACCTCGCCTTTGTGAGTCATGAGCCCGATGTCCTAAATGACATTTGAACATGTATCCCACAAGGATGGCATGCCCCCACCAAGACAAACTTCAGGACAGCTTACTTCTACTATTTCTGAACAGACTTTATCACCTGGAGGGTTAAAATGGACCAAAAGGTAGGTACAGATGAAACCAAATGAACAAGCAGACTAATCGAAAAAGACAGACAAATGGGATAAATTGCTATAACTTTCCCTATAGATATCAAATTTGTGTGTTTTTTGATGGTTCGAAAGAATACTTCAAGATCTACAACTTTCATGAATACCTCAAAGATAAATTCTATCTTCAAAAGGGTCAAAAATGGAACAGACAATAGGTATAGACGGAAAGAAAACTAATAGAAAAAGACAGACGAATGGGGACAATTTCTATAACTTTCCCTAAAGATATCTGATTAAGGTGTTCTTTGCGTGGTTAGAAAGAAGACTTCAAGATCTACAACTTTTATGAAGATCTCAAGATAAATTCTATCTTCTGAAGGGTCAAAAATGGAACAGAAGATAGGTATAGAGGAAAAGCAGACTAATGGAAAAAGACAGATAAATGGGGAAATTTACTATAACTTTCCCTACATATATTAGATTAAGGTGTTCTTTATATGGTTCGAAAAAAGACTTCAAGATCTACGACTTTCATGCAGATTTCAAAGATGGATTCTATCTTTTGAAGGGTCAAAAATGGACTAGAAGATAGGCTAGATGAAAAAGTAAAAGAAGCAAAAAGTAGAAGAAGCAAAACATAGAAGATATGACGTCATCACAGACTATATGACATCATCACAGAAGAAGCAAAACATAGAAAAAGAGAAAAGACAGAAGAAGCAAAACATAAAAGATATGATGTCATCACAGACCATATGACGTCATCATAGAAGAAGCAAAACATAGAAGAAACGAAAAGACAAAAGAAGCAAAGCATAGAAGAAGCAAAACATAGAAGATATGACGTCATCATAGACCATATGACGTCATCACAAAAGAAGCAAAACATAGAAGAAGCGAAAAGACAGAAGATACTTCTTCCCTTATAGGGACTATAACTTTCAGCCTAGAAGTCCAAAAATTCCATCCTATATATCGTTGGAAAGCTAAAAGAAAGACCTACAATTTTTAGAAGACACATTTGCCTAAATCATCCTAGATTAATCCAGATTTTTCCCTAAAGCTAGAAAATGAATTTTTCCTTTATCAAACTTTAAAAAAAATTCAACGTACAAACTTCAGAGAGTCATGAGTAAACATGCAAACATATTTCATTTGCATCGAAAGATAAAAGTTTGACAAAGCTTTAGTGGCCATTTCAAGCTGAAAATACATTAATACATCAAAATCCTAAAATACAAAAGATACATGAACAGTAATTTGCTCAAAATGCATCTAAATCCTTGCTTTACAAAACTTGCTTCAAATATAAAATAATTAAGACTAGGAGTGCTGCCTTGCCTCTTGACTTACTCGATATCCTGCTCATCACCTGAATGTGTGGGAGGAGATTGGGGGGTTAGCATTAAAACCCGTGGGCAACAATTTTATAATTTATAGCAAGCAAAAACATTTATAAGTCATTTTTATGCAGAAATTCATGTGTATGCAAATCATGATTGCATCACTCATATCAACTTATCATGAACACATAAACATATCAAATGGTTTGGGTAAGTCCAAAACATGACGCACTACAGATTTCCAATATAATGGTCCTGTGTAGTCGTGAATTCTTGAGGGAGTCCTTGAGGGAGCTCCACGCCATTAGCGGGCGGGCAGGAGAAGCCTATACTTGGGTCAACGTGCACATGACGGTTCTTGAGGGACTACCACAAACCCACATAACACATAGATTTCAAAATCTTGTAAGCTTGATGCCCAAAATGGCACATTCTCTTGAAAATTTGCTTTTCACATGCTTGTTATACCTTAAAAACCATTTCCAAAAGTATGGTTTCATAATCATGCATCATTTTAAAGAATCATTTTTAAAAAACAACTTTTCATAAATCATCCCACAAATCATGTGTAAGCATGTAGCACAATCTTGTAGCATTTAAAAACATTAAATGCACATGAATGAGGTAGTTGCAAAATTAATTACTGTCATTTCTTAGCAGAAAACGTTTATTGGCTTATTACTTGACTATAAAAGTGAAACCCACCTTGAAGTCCTTGATTATGGCTTGTTCAGATATGCCTCTCCTCTTGCTCCTCTTGTCCTTCTTGATTCCCTTTTTAACATAAATACAATTTCCAAATCAATAGGAATTTCCAAATGAAAAACCGAAGAAACTAATGTATAAATTGATCCTAGAATACTTAAACCCATGTATTTACTAAGCTCTTGAAACTAAAACCCTTCCAAAAAATTCCAAAGCCTTAAAATGCTCTTACCTCAAATCTTCACCAATTGAAGAAATGTTTAGTTCAAAAGAAAGCTCTTATCTTCCTTTATCTTTCTCCCTTCTTGCACGACACCTAAATCTCTCTAGAAGGCTTAGAAAAGATGGAACCCTAGCTCAACTATCTTCTTTCCTCTCAACCACCAAAACCCCTTTTCTTCCTCTCTTTGGATTTGTTATTTCACTTCTTCCTTTCCCATTTTTGTTTTTTTCCCATTTTTAGGAGGAAGACAACACTTCTTTCTCCCCATTTTACCCTTAATGATGGACAAAAGTCCACCTTTAATGCCTTATGGTTTTTAAACTTAAGTGACTTGCCAAAATTGGCCTTACACTCTCCCACTACTTTAAGAGTTCAATGTCCTTAACCTATGCCATATTATCTTACCCACATTAACATGCTAATTAACTCCAGCATAAATTAATCTAGTAAGACCCCAAACTTAATTTAATTATGCTTATTTTAAAAAAATTTAGATGCCAACATTGTTTGTGAGTCCGATGTGGCACTTCTATATCCTCCTGGGGTTATTGGGGCACCACACCTTTTTGGTATCAAAGCATGGTTTAGGAGATTCTGGTTTAACCAACACTTAACCACTGCATCTATTTAAGTGTAAAAGTTTTGTTTGGGCCTAATACGGTCTCCCATGTTTTGTCTATAGAATTAACGATGGAAAGATCATGCAAAGCCGTTGACGAGGTTGTTGAGAGCAATCATCTTAAGCAAACTCGTCCATCAATATCTGGGCCCTCTTGGGTCAATCGAGAAGAAGCTAAGGTACCACCTCCTCCTCCAGTTTAGGGAGAGGCTTTAGTGAAGTTGTCGGAGGATATGATGACACTATTGCATCGGATGACAACACCTAAAGCTCGGATTGATCAATTAAGGAAGTATCAAGAATTTAATCGACTCAATAAATATGCCCCTGAATCTGTATTTACTGAAGATTTCCAAAGTCATTAGTTTGTGGATGGATTGAATGATTCCATTAAGGAGCATCTGGCAACATTTACTTTGTTGTAGCAAGTGACTTACCATCTACTAGTACAGGCTGCAATGAAAATAGAGAGACAAGAAATGGTCAAGAGAGAAAGAAAGTCAACGGAGGGGCTTTGTTAGAGGAGGACAGTCCTCAGGTAAACAAATTTGGTAAGGTATTTCCTCTACACCGGAAGTTACTCAGGGATCTGAGACCCGAAGAAGGTGACAAAACTATCCCTCAATGACTACTTCTGGTAGGGGTTTGTAAAGAGGTCGAGGTTTTGGTGCCCTAGATTGCCCTAATTGTTTAACTCATCATTAGGGTGTTTCTTGGAGGGCTACAGGTGCATATTTTAGCTGTGGTAGTATTAAGCATAAGATAGCCAGTTTCCCTCTCAAACAGGCTCAAACATCACAAGCCGGTAGGGAGGTCTCTCATGCATCTGTTGGGAATATAGGACGAGGTATAAGTCAAGGAGGATATAATCATAATAGACCTAAATTGAGTTCCCACTCAGAAACTGTGAATCGACCAGTTGTTCCTTCTGTTTCAGGTCAAGCTTATACACTGAAAGCTCATGAGGATCAGGATGCACTAGATGTCATTGCTAGTATTATTTCTCTCTTTAATTCTTAAACGCATGCATTGACTAACCCTGGATACACTCATTCTTATATCTGTAATGGAGAAATGTTTGATAAGGAGAGGCCTATAGATCAGTTAGAGTATGACATGAATGTAACCAGTCCTCTGGGTAGTAGTGTGTTAGTTAATCAAGTGTATAGGAACTGTCCTATTTTGATCCAAGCAAATGATTATGTAGCAGATTTGATTAGATTACCTTTTCATGAATTTAATTTGATTCTAGGTACGGATTGGTTGTCTAAGCATCAGGCAGTAGTTGATTGTGGTGCTAAAATAGTTATACTTAGGAAGCCAGATCAACTTATAATAGTTATGCATGGCATCCGTACTAATTCCTTAGCTAATGTGGTATCTGCCATGCAACCCTGAAAGCTCCTCAGAAAAGGATGTAAAGCTTATCTAGCTTTTGTGATTGCTTCTAAGAAGGAGGGGTAATCAATTGCTAGATATTCCAGTGGAGAATGAATTTCTCAATGTGTTTCCTGAATAGTTATCTGGATTTCCTCCTAAATGAGAAGGGTAGTTATCATTTCAGTATTTTTGGGAATTTTAGAAAATTTTTTGAACATTTTGGGATATTACGAAAATTAGACAAATGTCATAGTGATATGTAGCACTTCTATTTGGGTGCTTAATAGCTAAAGCATGAATGAGAATTTTAGGTAGACTACATATATTGCTTCTGTATATATAATGATTGGTCTATTATAAGATGGAGTTGAAGTAGTTTTAAGTTTGGAAAATCACTGAAACCGTGATTAGAAAGAGTACAGAAAATGCATCAAATGTATTCACTAGAAAGTGTAAAAGAGAGAAAGTTTGGAAAGCAGGAGTGAGAAGAGAAGAAGGTTATGATTTTTAGGAAAATCACTATTGAAAAAGTTGGGATTTGGGAATTTAATACAACCAAATTGGTAACTGAATGTTTAAGGAGTTATATTGCATTAAAAGAAGTGAATTTTGGAAGATTATGAGTGAAAGTGATGTTAGAATGCATGTAGGAACCATTGGAGATGCTTTGGAGAGTGTAGTTAGTGATTTAGAGCTATTGGTAATGTGAGGAAGACCCTGTAGAAATCCCTTCATCTAATTCACCTTAGACTGAGTCCCTTTGTCTGATTCATCCTAGACTGAATCCTTTCGTCTGATTTATCTTAGACTGAATCCCTTTGTCTGATTCATCTTAGGCTGAATCACTTCGTCTGATCCATCTACACTTTTCAAAATTCGAGATTTTGACCCTATAAATGGCAAAATATCTCTTCAAAGTCTGCATGAAAGTTGTATATCTCGAAGTCTTCTTTGAAACCACGTTAAAACAACCACAATCCAATATCTCTAACAAAAGTTATGCTATTTGTCCCAAGATAGGTACAATATGATTGAGGACATAATCATGTTTAATTCATTTGGCCATAACTTTGTCATCTGACCTCCAACTGAATAAGACTTGAACCAATAGATTCCTAACATATTTTTATACTTCTCCATAAAAATGGGTAGCCTTGTTGATTAGATTGGAAAATATTGATTGAATCAAAGTGAGGGAATTTGTTAGAATAGTATGAACTGGAATATTTTACTAAACATACTTTGGTATTTTGCTTAAAGCTGGACCTGTAGTGCTCCGAATGGGATGATTCTTGATTTGTATTAACCTAGAGACATAGAGATACAAACGTTATAAAGAGATTAAATTCTAATTCTTCCTCTAAGAATTTCAAAACCTGATAGGAGTTTGAGATAAGAATTTTGTTTAAGCTTAAGCATAGTATGAGATCTTTTGAATATAAGTTTCAGCATACTGAACAAATGGAATGATCTTAGTACATGGAAGAAAAACTTTACTGAAGGAAGTATTATCAAATTACCTCACCTTCTTGATGAGAATAATTGAGCAAAGCTAACCTGAAAGTTGGTTGTGAGATCAATCTGGATTGAGAAATTGAGTATGGTTTCACATGATTGATAATGTGACAAGATTCAAAGATAAGAAACCCAAAATTTTCATGTACATGCATTATGCATATTTAGCATACATGAATGTGTATAAACAATTTCATAATCATGCATAATAGTGATATATGTTTGTATTAAATGTTATAGAGGAACGCATAGAGCAACCACTTCCAGTTATTGCCAGGACTTCGAGGCAATAAGTAATAAGGGAGCTTTTGTAAGTAATTTTAGATGGTCAATTTGTAAGTAATTCAGTAAGTAATTCTCTATAGTTTTGGTTTTAATGTTTTGTTTGTTATTAATTTGGAACATTGAATGATTTGCAAAATTGTAAGATTGTGATATGCTTGAATATATAGTGTGAAAACATTGATTGTTATGTGAATTGAATTTCAGACATTTCTATTTTTGAATCTGTTAAGTCCTAGTCGTGGGTAAATAGGCATGCCTAGAAGGGTCTACAGCTACTTCTATGACACTCTGGTGTCTGACACTTTGGTGTCTTCTATTAACGGAACTTCAGTGTCTTCTATAATTGACACTTCAGTATCGAGACTTTAGTCTCTTTTGTTACACTTCGGTGTCGAGACTTTGGTCTCTTTTGTATAAGTCCCATTACCCGCTTCTATAAATCAATTTAACAGTCATCTGATTCTATATTCTGATATCTGTTTGATTTTGACATAAAGTAAATTATGTTCTAATACTGATGGGTTTATACCCTCTTGTGTTATGCAATTCTGTTAATTATAAAATTTGTTTTGAAATGCATTATGTTTGATTTATTGTTAAAGTAATCTTTTAATGTAGATTAGTTATTACTCATTAAGCTATATGCTTAGCACGGTGGATTTGCCCTATATAGGTTCAGTCAAATGGAGTCTAAGTCTTTTTTTTAACTTAAAAATGTATTTTGAGTTTATTTTGACTTGTATATAAAGTTTATGATTCTAAATTATTGTAAGTTTTTGTAACAACTATTTTAAGGCTGATTTTCAGTTTGAAACAAGTTTGTTTTAAGTTCAGTGTATAATATGATGTATGTTTGTTTTGAATTGCTTCTAATGGAAGATTTTGAATGCTATGCTTCTGTGAAATGTTTTGGTTTATATGTACTATCTTGTGTGACACTAACCTATCCTCCCAGGGGGTATTTTGGTGCTACACTTTTTGGTATCAAAGCATGATTTTGGTAATTCTGATTTAACCAATGCTTAATTGTTGCTTCTATTTAAGTGTGCAAATTGTGCCTAGCCTAATACGATTGTTCCATGTTTTGATTCTAGAATTTAAGATGGAAGGATCACGCGATGCTATTAATGAAGTTGCTGAGAGAAATCATCTGGAGCAAACTCGTCCATCAATATTTGGACCTTCTAGGCTTGATCGAGGTGAAATTGAGGTGCCACCTCCTCCTCTAGCTCAGGAAGAGACTTTATTTAAGTTATCCCAGGATATGATGACAATACCGCATCATATGACTACACCCAAGGCTCCAATTGATCAGCTACGAAAGTATGGAGCGGATGAATTTACTGGGCCATCTCTGGAGGAATCTAAAAAGGATGAGTTCTAGATTGAGAAGGCGAAGAGAGTGTTGGATGAGATTAGTTGCCGAGTAGAGCAGATGGTGCACTATGTTGTCTCCCTTCTACAAGGAGCAGCTTATAAATGGTGGAAGTTCATTATGAGGAATCTACAACTACCTGTGCCCCTAACTTGGGATTACTTTGCTGAAGAATTAAAGCTAAGTATGTGACAGAGGCTTAGAGAAAAGATAAGTGGAAGCAATTTCAGAATCTGAAGTAGAGGAATTTGTTAGTTGGTGAGTATGATCGGGAGTTGAACTGACTCAATAAGTATGCCCTTGAATCTATGCTTATTGATGAGTTCCAATGTCATCAGTTCGAGGATGGATAGCATGACACCATCAAGGAGTATTTACTCTGTTGCAACAAGTGACTTACCATCAATTAGTACAAGCTGCTATAAAGATTAAGAGGTATGAGACGATTAGAAGAGAAAGAAGTCAGCAGAAGGGTTTTATTAAAGGAGATTAGTCCTCGGGCAAACAAAGTAGGGAAGGTGCTTCTTCCACACCAGAAGTTACTTAGAGATTTATAGCTCGGGGAAGGTTACAAAATTATCCCTCAAGGATTACTGGGTTGTCTAGAGGCCAAGGTTCTAATCCCCTGGAGTGCCCTGATTGTTCTGTACATCATTCGGGTGTTTGCACGAGGGCTACAGGAGCATGTTTTCGCTGTGGCAGTACTGAGCATCTAATAGCTAGTTGCCCTCTCGGACAGGCTCAGACATCACAAGCCAATAGGGAGGTCTCCCATGCTTCTACTGGGAACCGAGGATGAGGTAAAGGATATGGATATACCAAAACTGCATTCAGGACCCGTTATGGACATTATGAATTCCTAGTAATGCCATTCGGGTTAACTAATGCTCCAGCGGCATTTATGGATCTAATGAA
>JAOQMP010015960.1:0-12821 GCA_027563575.1 Erythroxylum pedicellare
ATATCAAGGTTTTATTACATTGGAAGCAATTGGGAGAAGAAAATCAAGAAAACCTAATGTGTGAAGCCTTGGTCAAAATTGGTCAAAGGTGAGATCTATTACCTAAAGTGTTTTATTTTGTCATTTGATGATTTAAGATTAATAAATGGCGTTGGGAAGTTAGTTTAATGATGAAAGAATGAAAAAAAACATGGAAATGAATGGATGAGTTTTTAACCATAGCTAGGGTTGTTAACGTGATATAATCTGAACTCCTATTTTGATGCTTTATGATGTTTATAGCATGATTTTGATGCTAATGAAGTAAAGAAATGAAAAAATTGATTTGGAATTGGTTTTGGTTGAAATTCAGCCTGGAGTGCTTGATTTTGTAAAAAAGTTTAATGAAATTTTATGACTTAAATGTGTGTATTAAAATTTCATGGAAGTGAATTTGGATTGGGTTTAAGTATTAGAAATCAAACGTAATTGAATTGGAAAAGTTTAGTGTAAAATATGTTAAGTTTAGCCTTAAAGGCATTTTTGGTATAAAAATATTGTTATGAAGTAATAAACATGTGAATGTGATTAAGAATGGGCATTAAGTGTACTTGTGGTATTGGAATGATTAAAAGAAGTGTTATGTTATTAGTTAGAGAAAAAAATAGTATATGAACTGTATGTGGAAAGTAATGATGTTGACATAGTTTATGGTGTATTTGATTGAAAAATGTGCTAAGGAGTTAAATGTATTCGTATTAGTTTTTTGGATCGAAACAAAAACCAACTGAAGGATTTATAGTGGTTAACCTATTATGGGTAAGCGATATAGAACTAGCTCTATAAATAGTGGCTAACTAGTCATGAGTAAGTTATGGAGAACAAGCTCTGTTACTTGTTACGGGTAAGCAATGCAAAAGTAGCTCCGTAACTACTGGTATATAATAGTTAACCTATTACCAGTAAGTAATGTAGAACTAGCTTCGTGACTTTAGGCCTAGTGTACCTTATGGTAAAGAAACTAGTGGTGAGCTATGTTAAGTAAGAAAAGTCATGTAATAATAATGCCACCACTATTTATTTTTAAAAGTAATTTGAGAGGTATAAGGATTAGTTGTATCATCGGGTGCTACTGTGTTTGTGGTGTTTTTACTATATTTGTGATATGTTTTAAATTATTTTGGAAATAGTTCAAAAGTATGATATTGTGAATATTTGTGGAATTGTAAATATCTTTTATCTAATGAACTACGGGGGCTTTGGTCCTTAATTATTATTTTTTAAATGTTGAGAATAATATTTTTGTGACTGCTTGTGATATAGACCTGAGGTCCCATTCCAAAAGTTGAGTTAGCAAATGAAATATTAAAAGTGTTTTAAAATGTTTATGTAGGTTTTCAAAATGAATCTTAGAAAAGCAGTCGTTATGTTACCGAAATTTTCAATAAAATGATAGAAAAAATTTCTTACTATTTTTATTGCTTTTAATTAATAAAGTATAAAAGGTTTTAAACAGTTAAATAGCTTGGCTTTGCGGGGACCCTTCAGTTGAGTTAGATATTAATATCATTACCATATGTTATCATTGAGAGAAGTTTATTAAGTCAAAATTGGAACATTTTCAAGCATGTTTCCACAAAACAATGAAGGAGAATAAGTAAATGAATTTTTTTGGTTGATTTTATAAACAAGACGTTGGATGACATAAATCAAACAAAATGTAATAGCAAATAGTGATTCAGGGTAGATAGAATAATTTGAGTCACTATCCCTAATACTTACGGACCAGTAGGATTTCTTATCTACCAGTTAATGGAACCGTTATTGATTTTTGGTTCAATTCACAATGTTGTATGGTTGGTTTTACTTATATTTTCCTTTAAAACATGCAACTCTAGTTAGCAAATGGCAGACCAGTCAAACCTATACCTACTCTTGTTAATTAAGTTTCCCTATCAAGTTCAAGATACTTCTTGGAAATGACAAATATGTTTGAACTTGGGGAAATTACACCCATCATAGATAATAATTTCAATTTACTTATTATTATTATAGATTTTCCTAGATTTTGACCATTTTAGTTTATTTATCTTAATATTAAGGTAGATATTATTGCTTTATAACTGGCTTTAGTTAATGGATAACATTTTTGAAAATGTCAAAATATTATAATACATTTTTAATGTCTTTCATTTTCATATTAATAGAAAACCTACCCATACTTATAAAAACAATCTCAATATTGATATATTACATTTATAGATACATGTTGCAAATAGAAAAACCTTTGCTTTAGTTTTATGATAATATGTTTGCCTCTACAACCACAAAGTGTAAACCGTCATAAACATTTCCAACATCATCTGGGAAATTTTATGCCTTAAGTAATAGCCATCAACAATTAGTGGTATTCATAATTATAATGATACATGCTCTAAACACTTCCCTCACTCTATAGTAGATATAGGAAGGATATACCATGAAGAGTTTCTATACATGTGGAGTAGTATTTATGGTCCTTCTTAGTAATTTTGCATCTTTAGGAAATAACCCTCTTTGTAGTGAATAACATACTTGTATTCTAATATCTAATTTGAATATCCCAGTAGTTAGAGTTTTCCGACAAGATGAAAGTAGGTCATCAGAAGAGTCCTCAAGTATTATACAAAGATCTTATAGCTTATTCAATATCATCACCATGCATTGTTGTTCTTGAGAGAAGTTTGACAAGTCAAGTTGGAACATTTTCAAGCCTATTTCCATCAATTAACAGAGAATAAATATACAAATTTTGGGTATTCTTTTCATAAATGAGATGTTAAATGACATTAATAAACAAAAAAAATAATAGCAATTAGGAATTCATAATAGATAGAACAATTTGAGTCACTATCACTGATACTTATAGACCATTTTTGTTTCCTATCTATTAGTAATGAAGCTATTGTAGGAAAAATAAATTTAGGTGATCATTAAGGCTTGTACCTACCATTATAGACTGATTTTCCCTATTAAGTTAAAGGTTCTTTTAGGATATGACAAATTGGTTGGAACTTAAGGACATTATACCCATTGTATATTATTAATTTCAATTTACTTTTTATTATAAATTTCTTAGGCATCAAACATTTTATTTAATATTTATATTTAAGTTTTAAGAAGATATTATTGGTTTATAACTGGCTTTATTTTCTAGATAAAAATGACAAGAAAGTCTAAAATTTTTAATGACTTCCATTGTTTGGTAATATAAAACCTATACGTACTTATAAAATATACCTAGTATTATATTTATAAATACATATGACAAATAGGGAGGCCCTTCCCTCATCTTCATTATAATATATTTGGCTCTACAATCATGAAGCGAAAACAATAAAGAACAAATCCAACATAATTTGGAAAATTGTGAGCCTCAACTAATAACTACCACTAATTAGTGTCATTTAAAACCATAATGATATATGCTCCTAAACACTTCGCTCATTCCGTACTGGAAATAGGAAGGATCAAATTGATGAGCTCCTTTAAATACAAATAAGCATTCATAATCCTCCTCAGTAATTTAGTATCCTTAGGCAACAATGCTATTTATAATAAATATACCTATACATCATGAAGCGAAAACTATAAAGACCAAATCCAATATAATTTGGAAAATTATGTGCCTCAACTAATAACTACCACTAATTAGTGTCATTTAAAACCATAATGATATATGCTCCTAAACACTTCCCTCATTCCATACTGGAAATAGGGAGGGTGAAGAGCTCCTTTAAATACAAATAAGCATTCATAATCCTCCTCAGTAATTTAGTATCCTTAGGCAACAATACTGTTTATAATAAATATACCTATATCTTAATAACAAATATGAATATCCCATCAGTAAGAGTTCTTTCACCAACTAAAATTATATCATCATATGAGTCCTTGAATGTTGTAGAGATTGCATACAAAGATGTTGTAGCTCATTCAATGCTAACGTCATGTAATGTTGTTCTTAAGAGAAGTTTGGCAAGTCAAATTAAAATATTTTTAGCTCTATTTCTTAAAAAATCACAGAGAACAAGTAAAAAAAAAAAAGGTAGTATTTTCATAAAAGAAACGCTACATGTCAATAATAGACAAAAACCTAAAAGAAATCAGTAATTCAAGTTTGACAAAATAGTTTGAGTCATTACCACTGATACTTATAGACCAGTGATCTTTCTTGTCTATTTATTAATGGAAATGTTGCAGAGTTTTGGAGGTGTTGACTCAATTTGTTGTATGAAATTTCTAGTTTTACTTATTTTTCATTTTGATATAAAAATTATATTCATTTGATTAGGTTGTTTTGTTATATGAAAGTTTTAATTGATTAACCTTGATAATCTCCAAGTGCACGGATCATTCACGTAGTACCTAAGGTGTTGATCCCATTAGGAGGGATAATCTAATCCTAAAATCTAAGGCCAAAATAAATCGCAAAAATTCAAAATGCAATGAAACTAAAACAAGAATTAAATTCAATCAACTTAAGAATTAATCATGAAAATATTAACAATTTAGCAATTGCAACACACACTCAAGAATCAACCTAAGGAATTACCAATTGAGAGAGAGGGAATTTTACCTATCTTTAACACTAACCTAATTGATTATAAACTACTGGATTATTGGTTCTAGACGATCCTAAGGTTGATTACTCTCTCTCGAACTATAACCATTAACCCTAATCAGGTTATGGAAGTTGCAATTTCTCAATTAACAACCTTTCCAAAACCCTAATTAGATCTGGAGTTGTCTAATAAACTATTAGAAACCTATACAAGATCACTCTTTGTATAATTTACCGATTTGATTTAATTCTTGCTGATCACCTAATTCTCGTTAGCCCAATTTAATTATTTTTCACTTGATTCACCCTCTCAGTTTATTATCAAATTATGCACGTCCAGAATTAAATCAAAGTAAATACAAATAACTTATAAGGAATCAATTTCATTAAATCAAAGATAAAACCCTGAATGTGAGTTTAGAAGCAACATCAACACCCAAAAATCCTATCATCTATTGTTATTTCAATTTTATACAATAATAAAATTGAAAATAGTAGAAAATACGAAATTGAACGGATGATGGGAGACAACAAAGTCGGGAAACTCTTAATCTAGGAAATACATCGAGTCGACTTCTTCCCCTCTTCTCTTTGCCTTCTTCTCTTTCTATATCTCTCAATAATTCCCTCTAGGGTTTCTGATCCGCTTCGTCTTTCGATTTTACCCTTGGAGGTCGAATCAAAAATTGAATTCTAAGGATTGCAATATAGAATGCAACCTCGGGTCGTATCACTTAATTGGAACCTAATGCAATAGATCTAAGTTAGCCTAAATGTCATGAAATGCAACTAAATTGGTTAAGAAGGGGGTTTTGGTTCTTTGGAGAACTAACAAAATTAAACTAATTGAAAGGGAAGTGCGTCAAAAAATTATTTTTGGAATTTTGGGAATAAGAAATCAAAGGTTAAAACAATGATCAAATATGATAAAATCCTCTTGAAAAATGAGCTTTGCTTATCATAGTTCAAAATAAATCTTTTTGGGAGTAAAAATCACTAAGTTTTCAAATGATAAACCTTAAAGAACTCTTTAAGTCCAAGGTTTTAATCAATGAACTCCATTTTTTAAAACCTTGTTGAATGCATCTTAGTGTGTGCAATGGGTAAGTTAATGCAAGTGGTCAATTTGGTGATAAGTATCATCTCAATATCAAACACAACTAGGTAGATAAAAGAGAATTAATAAAATCATGAAATGAAATATATGAGAGTTCATATATTCAAGCTCCAAGTTTTATATCAACAAACCCAATAACACAATACGTTGTTCAACACTTGATTAAACTGTAATCAAGAAAATCCAACTACAAAGCATAAATCCTAAGGAGTTCACAATAATGTAGTTAAATATGAACAAACTACTCCCCTTTGAAGCCCATTAAACTCATGCCATTGCTACATCTTCAAGAGGAA
Source organism: Erythroxylum pedicellare (assembly GCA_027563575.1). Classification (NCBI taxonomy): domain Eukaryota; kingdom Viridiplantae; phylum Streptophyta; class Magnoliopsida; order Malpighiales; family Erythroxylaceae; genus Erythroxylum; species Erythroxylum pedicellare. The sequence goes on from JAOQMP010015960.1 coordinate 5,996, forward strand.
ATGGTGCTTAGCCAAGCATTGCTTCGGGAGAACTCACAACTGGAAACCCACTAAGAGCATCCATGGCAGCAGCAACAAATAATGAATGTGGCGATAGAAAAATGTAGAGAAGTGATTGATGATGGTCAAGTGGAGATGAAGAGTCGTGAGTATGTGAATCAAGTGGAAGCTTGTTGTGTCTGTCTTCCTTTGTTGTGTCTTCGCTATTAACCTAATTTGGTAGGTCTTTAAAGGAAAGATGAATTAGGTCAGGTCACACAGTGGCTGATTTTTCCAAAATTGGTCGGAGTTTTCGAAGGTTCACCACTGCGAACTTTTCCCAAAAGGTTTTGCTTTATTGCTGGTTCCTTTGCTGCGGCGAAAAAATTAGTCTTCGCCGTGGCGAACTTTTCCTGAAAGTTCAGTCTGGATTCCTTCGTATTTTGCCACGGCGATAGATCCCTTTCGTTGTGGCGAACTTCCTGTTGAGCCTGTTCTCTTGTTAACTTCAGTTCAGCCTTCTTTAACTCTACACCTTCTTCTTCTTGAGTTCCTTCTCCTTGAGTCTCCTACAATGAACAACGGTAGTTTGCAGTATCAATTGTTCTCTGAAAATTAATTAATGCATTTAATACTAATTTGTGACAATTTTTGCTCTTAAACTACATAAAATAACACACTCAAAAATCAATTTAAGCATAAAATCTAGAATTAGGAGTCAAAAAGTATCGTAAAATTCATGAAAATGTCACCAGTTTATATAATAAACTGGGGCTCAATCAGCTTGGATTCTGAAAATGGGATCCAACAGTGATCCTCGATTTACTTCGAGATTTTGGAAAAGTTTACAGAAAGTATTGGGTACTCAAGTTAAGTTTAGTACTACTTCTCATCCCTGAACAGATGGACGATCTGAATGACTTATACAGATATTGGAAGATATGTTGCAGGGTTGTGTTTTAGAGTTTCCTGGGAGTTGGGATAATTGTTTAACTTTGATGGAGTTTATGTATAACAACAGTTATCAGACGAGCATTGGCATGGCATCTTATGAAGCGTTATATGGTAGAAGGTGTAGAACTCTGACATGTTGGACTGAGTTGAGTGAAAGCAAAATGATTGTGCCTAAAATTGTGAAAGATATTGAAGAAAAGATTCAAATTATTCAACAAAGATTGAAAGTTGCCAGTGATAGATAGAAGTCTTATGCTGATCTAAAAAAGAGAGATATCGAGTATCAGGTAAGAGCTAAGGTGTTCTTGAAAGTATCACCATGGAAACATATACTTCGTTTTAGTAAGAAGGGTAAGCTTAGTCCGCGATTCATTGGTCCTTATGAAATTCTGAAAAGAATTGGACCATTAGCTTATCAGTTAGCTCTTCCTGAAGAATTGGCTAGGATACATGATGTGTTCCATATTTCTATGCTAAGAAGATATTGGTCTAATGCTACTCATAAGATTCTCGTGCTGGAAATTCAAGTGCAACCCGATTGGTCTTATGAAAAAGGGCTAGTTTTAATATTAGTCAGAGAAGTTAGACAACTTAAGAATAAGTCAGTGCCTTTGGTAAAAGTACTCTAGCAACACCATAGACTTGAGGAAGCAACATGGGACCAAAAGAAACCATGGAAGCTCAGTATCCGCAACTATTCGGATTAGGTAAAATTTCGATGATGAAATTTCTTAAGGAGGGAAGAATTGTAACACCCCATACTAGGGGTTAGAATAATAAGGAATTTCAGTACATTGTATGCTTTACATAATTGAATATCCACTTATATGTGCATATGAATTTTTAGACATAGATAAATATTTGTACATCCATTCATTGACATTTTCGGGTATAATTGGTTTTAAAATTTGCAATTAAGATGAGAATTGTGGTTTATTAGTGATGAAGTTTATTTGGAGATTATTAGTAATATTTTAGAATTTTAGGAATTTTTGAAAATTTGGGGTATTTTTTATAGCATCCCACTCTCACAAGACACGTACCGACATCCTCAGTAATGCCCGAGAACTTGCTCCACAAAGTTGGCATGCTAGCACAGTCAGTCAGTAAAATCTCGTTACAAAATTTTTCAAAATACTGCACGCATATGTCAAAAAATCAATAAGCAAATCAGATCCATTTTTATTCACAAACACTTTCAATCACCGTAATATAATCATCATAATTTTAAATAGCCATTTGGGCTTATTACAGTACAAAATACTTGTCATAAATTCATTACATTTCAAAATCGTTTACATACATATTGCACATCATTTATGCATACACATTTTAATGTAAAACAATGAAATACATATGTAGGCAAGAACTGATCCCGACCTCTATCTTTTACTTGAATGCAAACGTTTTATTCCCGTTTGCCCAATGGGGTAACTCTTTTAAGCCTGAAAAATATTGCAAAATTTTGGGTGAGTTTTTGCAAACTCAATGAGTGACCATCCTCGATGGCTCACTCAATCATATAACACATATCATCACTTATAAACATATAATTCACATCTTTTCATTTACAATCATTCAATCATTCGAACACTTATCACCTTCAGAAATCAATCAAACTATTTAAATCATACACACCATATGCATATGCAATGCTTATGAGACTCACTTTCAATTTATTACTTTGTTGTAACCGAGTGCCTAACTGTCCTATATCCATTGAAGATACTGGGCTCATTGATAACTGTCCCATATCCACTGGGGATACCGAGCTCATTGATAACTATCTCGTATCTGTTGGAGATACTGGGCTCATTTTATATAGTGAGCCTTTGGCTTTTATACACTTTATGAGCTCTAGGCTCTTTTTCACATTATGAGCATTAATCTCTTTTTTGGTGGCTACTTACATCAGAACTGCCTTTATCTTTCATACATTCATGTAATGGAATGCATCAATCATATATGATCAATTGAAAGTGCTCAATATCACATAAGCATATTCACTATCACATTCTCATTCACATTATCATTGGACTTTAGTCCGGCATTCGACATTTAAGTTGAGAAAACACTTATTCTGTCGAATTCACATTTAATGAGCACTTCAATATTCATTCATACATCACAATCATTGGACCTTCATTGTTCAGAATCAACACAATCAAATCACATTTATATGATCATTCAGTAGTCAATCAATACAAAAATTCAAAACAGAACAAACAATGAAATGAGACCATCTAGGTTTGCTCACAGTACGCTCCAGATTAGCATTAGCTCCCATGATTTGGAAACGTCTGGATGGGTGTATTATCATTATGCAAAACACATATTGCACACACATTATTAAGTGCACAATCACATAAGCATTCAGTTTTACACACATGTATATATATAATATATAATGCATGCTCAATGACAATCCCGAGTATATTTTCTAAATTCACATTTGCTTATTCTCATTTCATGTTTCATATTTTTCTAATTGAACTTAGATTTTCACTTCATTTGCACATGATCATTCTAAATTCTCCATTAAATCTTTACCTTTTGTATGTGTCTAGCTTATTCATACGCTTATACCTCAAGAACACTTGGTTACTCTATACCATAACTTAATTTCTCGTCATCTCTTTTCTAGCCTTATATGATCTCATAATATCCAATTTTCATTCACAATTAATCACTTAATACATATTTCTTAACTTCTTTGAATCATAGCTATAATCATATGAACATCTTCATTCTCATTATGCTCATGCCTTGGGTCCTTTGATATTATCTCTTCATTCACTAAGTTATAACCTTCATTTTCACTTCTAACTATCACCTTGATCCTTCACATTTTAAAACACCACATTAATCCCTTTCTTTAGCTCTAGACTCATTTTATTTCATCACAAAAACACCCAAATAGATTCACATTAATTCATCAAGAAAACATAACAAGAACCCATTATGTATCCAGTTTTTCTGCACTTTTTCCTACACCCAGTACTCAATTTCAAGTCAAAATTAGAAACTCTTAATGACAGAATTTGAATTTGATGTCTTCATGCAAAATGTAGCCATATATCTCTAATTTAATCAAAATTAAAAACCATCTAATTTGGATAACTACAGAACAATTTATGGCTAAAATACAGAAACATATTCAATGGAAAAAGTCACAGCTAATATTTCTCTAGCACACTTTAAACACAATTCTCTCAGTCAATCCAGCATTACGTCATTCCCTAATCTATTATCCATCAAAACACTAAAGCAAGACTTGAATCTATCCACATTTCTCATCCACGTTTTAGCATGTACCATTCTCAATTTTATGAACATTTAACTCTTAACCATCATCAAAACATGTTTCATTCATCAATTCAAGAAGAGTGGTGCTTATACTTACTTATTTATCTATGGCTTCTTCAAGAGTCTCCAAGAACCCTAATTCTCATGCACCTACATACATCATCTTGAAGGTGGTTTAGATTAGGTTTTTCTTGAGGCAAAAGGAATAGATAACAAAGTTGGAGTAGCAAAAGGTTGATGAAAGCAAGATATAACTCTAGTGATGGTAAAGTCCATGAAGGAAAAAGGCTTACAGAAGATATTTTTAAGAAAAGACTAAGTCAAAAAGTAACTTAGTCTCCTTCATATCAGAAGTATCTAGAAGAAACTGACTATTTAAAGGTATTCATATTTAATTATCTTTGATTAGATACTATACGTGAAATGGATCTGTTAAGTCAAGAAGACTTCACTTCTTCTATTGATTTTGATGAAAGTCAGGTAATAAAAATAACAAAAGTGTGTGAACGGTTTTTGATGAATTTGTTAAGTGTGCAGACAAATATATGTGGCACAATTCACCAGTCAAGACGATACTTAAGTAAAAGCTAAATAAGATGAAGCATTTAAGATGGATCATACATATGGATCAGGAGAATGGACCAGAAGAATGGAACAGACGAATGGATGATGAAAGTTAAATAGATCAGATGAATGGAACAGACGAAGTGATTAAGTCTGAAATGAATCAGACAAAATGACTAAGTCTCTGAGATCAGACGAATGGAATAGACAAAATGATTTAGTCTTAGATGAATCAGAAGAAGTGATTCAGTCTAAGATGAATCAGACAAGTGATCAAGTCTAAATTGATCAAACGAAGCTATCAAGTCTGAATGGATTAGACTAAGCTATCAAGTCTGATTGGATCAGACGAAGCTATCAAGTCTGAATGGATCAGAAAAAGACATGTAGTATGAATGGATCAGACGAAGTTATCTAGTTTGAATGGATCAAACGAAACTATCAAGTCTGAATAGATCAGACGAAGGATGCTGAATGGAATAGACGAATAGATGATGACTGAAACAGATGAAGTTATTTAGTCTGAATGAATCAGACGAAGCTATGAAGTCTAAATGGATCAGACGAAGCTATCAAGTCTAGGTGGATTAGACGAAGGTATCAAGTTTAAATAGATCAGATGAAGGATGCTGAATGGAACAGACGAATAGATTATGAATGAAACAGATGAAGTGATTAAGTCTGAAATGAATTAAACAAAATGACCAAGTCTCTAAGATCAGATGAAGTAATTAAGTTTAAAATGAATCAGAAAAAATGACTAAGTCTCAGATGATTAGACGAAATGATCAAGTATGATTGGATCAGACGAAGTTATCAAGTTTGAATGGATCAGATGAAGCGATCAAGTCTAATTGGATCAGACAAATGGGTCAAACAAAATGATTCAAACGAAGTAGACGCCTCTAAGCAAGACGATGAAATTGAAGGCCTCTAAGCAAAATGATGAAATTGAAGAATGTACTCAAACAAAGGATTTCGTCTAAGCATGACAATGCAATTGAAGAGTATACTCAGACAAAGGATTTCGTCTAAGCAAGACGATGTAATTGAGGAATGTTCTCAGACAAAGAGACTCCGTCTAAGCAAGATGATGAGATTGAAGAATGTACTCAGACAAAGGGATTTCGTCTAAACAAGACGATGTAATTGAAAATTGTATTCAAACATTTTTTAGTTGGAGTTGGTTACAGGACTCAACTAATAACATACTCTAGAGATTTTAAGGATTCATAACTTAGACGATTCAACACGATTCGACTTTACTCCATATTTCTTTATAAGTCTCAATATCATCTTCTCATAATTTCTAAAGTTATCCCCAAAATTCTTCACTATTATTTGACTTTTATTTCTATTTCCATTTATAATTGACTTGCCACTTGGCATTTTTCCTAAAATTCATCAAAATTCTAATCCAACTATTTATACTTCTCCAATTCAGTTCTCAATACAATTAATTCACAATTCTCATATAAGTACATTTAAAATCAATTACACCCGAAATTTTCGTGAATGCATGTACATTCATTTTAATGTGTGAAAAATTTAAATTCACGTGCATGGATGCTAACATTATGCATGAGCATGAGACACATTTTTCTTATCTCTCATTGATCTTTCATGTTTACTATTCTAGCCTAAACATGAGTAATGGGATGTTATAGTACTACTATGAAATTTGAACTTTTTAGACTTCAACTAAAACCCACTAGTTATCTTTAGAACTATCCATATATAAGTATTCATTGAAACAAACATTTTATTCAATAGTGTTTAAAAGATAATATCCAACCTTTTTGATATCGCATAATCTTTTATTATTCAATTTAGTTCTAAATTATAAGACAAGATATGTTTTATCTAAGCATCACATCCTAAACTCATTAAATTAATTTGACTCTTTCAAAATCTTATCATTCCATATTTAACATAAAAATTTTGTTAATTTATTTAATTAGAACTGTAAAAGGCAACATATCTATAAAAGAAATAAATATTGCATCATATAATATCTCATATT
>JAOQMP010016002.1:0-12818 GCA_027563575.1 Erythroxylum pedicellare
TTCCATTCCTTGAACCAAACAAAATAATACCTATTCTATTCTATTCCTCATATTTTCTATTCCTAAGAATAACTATTCTATTCCTTCTCTATTCCATTCCTTGAACCAAACAGGCTGTAAATGAAAATGAGTCACATGTGCATTGCATTTTCATTTAATATGTATATCTAAATGATTGCGTTTTCCTGTTAACTTGTAATTGAATGAGAATGTAATATCCTATTTCCATTCTAAGAGTTAGAACCCTAGATTTCAGTAATTGAGAAAATATCAATAAGACATTAGGAAAATGCATTTCATGCTCATGTATAATGTTAGCATACACGCACGTGAATTTGAATTTTTGCACACATTAAAATGACAGTACATGCATTTATTGATATATTTTGGGTATAATTGATTTATATATGTGACATGTGATTTTTATTGAGAAATGTGGTTTATCTATGTTGAAAAATTGACTTGGAGAGTATATTTATTGAATGAGAATTGTTGGTGAAATTTGTGAATTTTCCACAATTTAAGGGTAATTCTGGACTAGGAAAAATGCTAAGTGCCAAGTCAGTTGATAAATGGAAATAGAAATAAGAGCCAGATGATATTGAAGAAGTTTATTGATGACTTTATAATTTGTGAGAAAATGATATTGAAAATGTAGAGAAAATTGGAGTAAAATTTGGAGATGATTGGATTAGTTTAATAAGAAAAATTAATTTAAAGCTTTAGGAATTAAATAAATGGACAAATGACAAGTGTCACTTATCAAGCCAAGTCTTCAAGCCACGTTTCTTTTAAACTTGAAGGATCAAGTTACTGTTTGTTCTTGTCTTAAAATATCTTCTTCGTGGCTTTCTTCTTGAAAGTTCTTCTTCACGGATGTCTCACCAAAGTTACACTTTGCTTTTAACTATCTTTTAATACTCCCACTTTGTTATCTCTTTCTTTTGCCACAAGAAAACCTAACCCAATCCACCTTCAAGATGATGTACGTGGGTTGAATGAGAAGTTAGGGCTTCTTGATGTTTTGACAAATTTTAAATTTTAGCCAGTAGGTATCATTTTAAATCCTTATGAGTTGTTAGTATATGAGATAAAAATGGTGATTACTTGACATTACATGATCATGAGAAAAATAGTCATTTTCATGCACACCATGGATATATGGATGTCTTATTTGTGTGATTTGATGATTAATATGTCTTAAGATAGTGTTGAAATGATTTTTGAGTTTGAAAGATCAATGACAATGTGTATGAAAAACAGTGCAGAAAAATTCAAGAAAAGTTGATATATATATATATACTCTGTTTTCACTGTGTATAGGTGAATTCTTTGGGTATTTTAGAGATGTGTTAAAATGAGTTTAGAGTTAAGGAAATGGTGTAACGTGATGTCGTGATATGAGAAAGAATGATTAAAAGGATAGTTAGAGAAGATAATGGAGAAGGTGCAGAAAATGGAAAATACAGAAAACTAAAAAAAATGCAGAAGCTAGGATGAACATTCGTATATGAATGTTCTACTTTTGATATTTATGAGTAATAATGGATTTTTATTTGTTTGTGAATGATAATGAGTTGAGAACGAAGAGGAAATGAAGTAGAAAAGATGATTTATGCATAAGATGTGTTAGATGTAAAATGTAGGAGTTAAAAATAAGGAAAAAAAAGTGAAAGAAGAATTTCTGGAGTATGACAGCTGTAATGTTTCCACTGAACATGCATCTGTATTTTAGCTATATCTTGATATGTATACATCCAACAGTGATGATTTTAATTTTGGATTAAACTAAACATGTGTGGCTATATTTTTCATGCCGTAAGTGAATTCAAATTATGTCTCTAAAAGTATCAAAATTTTTCTTGAAATTGAGTATTGTGTATTGTCATGGTTTGGGAACAGTTTGTAGTTTTTTTTGTATAACTTGCAAAATACCAACGAAATTGCACGAAATTAGTTTCATAAGAAACTTAAGACATAAAGGAACAATTTTTTAGAAGAATTTTTTGCCTCAATCCTTCACTTTCATTGTCAAAATGACTGTGTAAAAGTGACCCAAAATTTTGTTTTGGGAAGAGAGGAAGAAGAAACGAAATCAACTACTTTGGAGGAGAAAAAGAAAAGCACAATCATGCACGAGCACGATAGAGACTATCAAACTCTTCAAAAAAGTCATGATCATGCAGAAGCACGATCGTGACATTTTAAATGCGTTAGAAAGTCATGATCGTGCTCTTGCACGATCATGACTTCTATGGTTACTAATGGGAGACAAACGCGAACATCCTTTGATCTTTTGACTATAACTTCTCCTCCTGACCTCCAAATGACATGAGATTTGAACCAACAAACTCATAACACATTTTTCTTCATATAAAAAAAATTATGATCATATAAAATCATTTAGAAGAGATTGAACGATGAAATTGGGACGAAAATGATGAGCAATTCTGGAATATTGATAGCTGGAGTATTTTTTACTAAACGTACTTCAGTATTTTGACAATATCTTGTTTTGTAGTTATCAAAATGGAATAATTTTTTATTTGGAGTCAACTAGAGACATGTGGATACAAATTTTCTGAAAAAATAAAATTTTAATTTAGTCTGTAATAATTTCCATTTCTGGATGGAAGTTGAGTATAGGGCACTGTTCTACTATAAGAATAGTCTGAAATTGTTTTCGGTATAACTTTTAGATTACTGAACCTAATTGAATTAGCTTGGTGTCATTCAAAACTTAAGAGATAAGATAACAATTTTCTAGAAGAAAGTATTGCCAAATTACTTTATTTGCATTGTCTAAATGGTCAAAAATAATAGACTCAAAAGTTAGTTTTTGGAAAAATTTAAAATGATTCATTGGGTTATGAAATTAGATTCAAAGTGTTTATTTGAGGTATAAACCTTACGTACAAATGTAACTTAAATGATTTTGATATTGGATTGATTTTGTGATGTTAATTTTGATAATATACTTGGCATTGTCATTGAGCATGCATTGTACATAGTCTATACACACAATTGTGCATAAATGAATACTTATAATTATGCTAAGTTATTAATGTGCGTGTGCAATGTATGTATTGCATAATGTTGATGTGCAGGATAAACGTCCACATCCAGATGTTTCCAGATTATGGAAGCTAATACTAATATGGAGTGTACTGTGAGTTAACCTAGATGATCTTACTTTTCTTTTGTTTTGTTTATGTATTATGGATTGAATGATTATGAAATGTGAAAGTTATTGTTCTGATTCCGGACATTGAATTTCTAAGGAGTTTGATACATGTGAAAATCCTTGAATGTGAATTGGACTGAATAAGTGATTTTCAACTTTAATATTGAATGCTGGACTAAGGTCCGTTGACAAATGTGAATGAGAATGTGATAGTGAATATGACTGTATAACATTGAGCACTTTTGATTGACTAAATAAATGTGATGCATTCCATTATATGAATGCATGAAAGATAAAGGCAGTTGTGGCCAAATTCACCAGAATAAAGAGCTTAAAGCTTAAAATGTGATAAGAGCCTCTAGCTCAGTTGTGAATGTACACAGTATTCACTAAGAGATATGGGACATTATTTAATAAAACTCGACATCCATAAAAGATATGGGCTAGTAAAAAGGCACTCGGTCACAACAATAACAATTGGAAGTGAGTCCCATAAGGATTGCATATAACATTGATATGTATGTTTTGAATGAATAAAATGAACTGCATGACTGCTCTGAATGTGAAACTTGAAATAAATGATCAAAGTGATATATGATGCTATTTGATTATTAGTGAAATGATGGGACTTACATGATTTCATGATCAATGTGTGTTATGTGATATGAGTGAGCTATCGAGGATGGTACACTCACTGAGTTTGGAAAACTCACCCAAAATTTACAATATTTTTTAAGCTTAAAAGAGTTACCCCATCAGGTAAACGAGAGTATAGTCACTGCATTCAAGTAAGAGATAGAGGTCGAGATCAGTTTACATATGCATAGAATTTTCCATTAATTTTTGTATTAAAGAGTGCATTCTGAAATTATTGTACAATATGTATACGAATGCATTTATATTGTAATGTCATTATGATTGTAAGTGTTTTGTATCTGTAATAGGCCCTAGTGATTAACGAAATTATGATTATTTGAAAAATGTTAGTAACACTTGTGAATGGAAATGTTTTTAAAAAAAGTGGGCATGATTTGGTTATTGATTTTCGTATATGCGTATGATAATTTTGAAAATTTTATGTTGAGTTTTGAGGGTTTGACTGTTCTAGCATGCCGCCCTTGCGGGGTATGTACTCAGATATCACTCAAGATGTCAGGTATGTGTCTTGTGAAAGTGGGGTGCTACAGAGAATGTGAATGATGTGAACAAAGTGATATACGATTATAAGAACTGTATGTGTATGTGATTGAGTGAGCCATCGAGGACGGTCACTCACTGAGTTGGCAAAACTCACCCAAAATTTGCAATATTTTTTAGGCTCAGAAGACTTACCCCATTAGGCTAACGGGAGTATAGCCACTACATTCAAGTAAGAGATAGAGGTCGGGATCTGTTCGCATCTGCATTTTTCATTATTTTTGTATCAAATTACATATTTCGCAATTTCTGTACAATGTATATTTGAATAATTGTGTATGTAATAACTTGTGAAATTGGAAATGTTTTGTAAATGAGATTGAACGAGGTCTAATAATAACTATGATATCAAGTTTTATGAAATAAAAGTATGGGCCTGAATTTGGTTATAGATTTCTGCATATGCGTGTGATATTTTTGAAAAATCTGTACTGAGTTTCAAGTGTTTAACAGTTTGACTGTTCTAGCATGCTGCCTTTGTGGGGCACGTACTCGGACATCACTCAGGATGTCGGGTATGTGTCTTGCAAGAGTGGGGTGCTACATAGAGGACCCTAATGTTAATGGTTTGGATTTCTTGTTTAACATATATTGAAATTGAGTCAGAAAGTAAAAACCCAAATTAACAACAATTTGTTTGTCCATTCAACATAAAAATAAAATTCAGCCTTAGAAAGTGTACTAGTAGAACCCCATCGCCCTAAAAAATTGTACACTAGAGTCAATGTATGATTTTGAAAATATGATTTTTTTTAAATATGAACTCTTAGATGTGCTAGCATTATATGGTTGAGGATCGACATACCACTGAGTCCACAGTTCAGAGGCATGAAAATTAGTATGATAATCACAACAGGAACTTACAAATGGTTCGTTCTTAATGTCATCAACTAATATAAAACCCATAGTAACGTTAATTTCAACAATAGATAATGCAAATTCCTAGCCTATAAGTTTAAATTCAACAATCCCCTTAATAAACATGTCAAATTCTTCATGGGAATTAAATTGAAAGCTGTTGTAAAATTCTTTTGTCAATTCAACGTAAGCAGGATAGTCAACTTTAACAAATGCATTCCAACAGATTTGCCCAACTAATTGCTCAAAGGAATTACAAATTTGTAAAGCATCAAGACTATTAGTTAGAACATACTTACATAGGTAAATTTTTTGTTGGCTCAATTGTTGAAATCTTTGATTGTCCTTTGGTAGTTGAAAAGAAGTGAAATCCCCACTTTGTGAGTGCCATTGGCTTCTCCTTTCTATTTGCTTATCTTTTCATGTCTAATTTCTAGTTATAGGTAGGGTCGGTTTAGAAATCGAAGGAATGGAGGGACTTGACATCGTGGCTGTGGTATCTAATGGAAGTTGAGTGTTAACCAATGTAGGGATTGGTGAGGCTAACCAATGAGAGTCGTTCTTCTTGCGTGGCATGGTCCTAAGCTCTGGAATTTTACACATACGAAATCAATAAAATAAGAGTATAAAGCCAATGAAAATTTACAATGGTGGGTGGCGTTGGTTACGATGGTAAGGAGGGAAAAAGTTTTGGGGTTTTCATTGGAATGGTATGGGTGTTGGATAAATTTGCAGTGGGTGGGTGAAATTGGAGTAGGAATGAAAGTGTAAGGCTGAAATTGAAGTGGTTAGGTGAGATGGTAGTGGGTAGGCGAGAATTGTCTTAATTTTTTATTAAACTAGAATTGAAAATATTGACATGTGAAAATACTAAAGGGAATGGAATAAAATTGATAGCTGAAAAATCAAATTTAAAAAATTTTATAATTGAGAAATAAAATTGAACATGAAATGCTTTTTAGGTTGCCCCCAAATGTGCTTCTTTTAAGTCATTAGTTGGATGTGTTTATTGACTTACCTAATCAGAGATAGATTAGGCCTACTAGCTTCATCTCTTCCAGATTCTTGACTATAGAATTCTTATAGTATTGTTTCAGGGGGTGTCCATTTACCTTAAACACCTTGGAAGTGTCTAAACTTTGAATTTCTACTGCACTATGAGAAAATACATTAGTAACAATAAATGGTTTGAGCCAGTGAGATCGTAATTTTCCTGAAAATAACTTAAGCTTTTAATGATAAAGAATAACTTTTTATCCTACTAAAAATTGCCTCCTTAAAATCATTTTATCATGAAAAGATTTAGTTTTATCCTTATAAATTTTTGCATTTTTATAAGCCTCATTACGGATTTCTTCTAACTCTTGCAATTGCAACTTCCTATTGTTACCAACCTCTTCTAAATCCATGTTTAACTTCTTCATAGCCTAATAGGCTCTATGTTCTATTTCCATAGGACAATGACAAGGTTTACCAAAAACTAACCGGTACGACGATATGCTTATTGGAGTTTTGTAAATAGTTCGATATGCCCACAAGGCATCATCCAAACGTAAGGTCAAATCTTTTCTGTTCGGATTCAGCCATTTTTCCAAAATTGATTTAATTTCCCAATTGGAGACTTCAGCTTGCCCACTCATCTACGAATGATATGCAGACGAAAAACGATGTGAAACACCATATTTCTTCATCAATGTTCCAACAATTGTATTGCAAAAATGAGTTCCCATATTGCTAATCACAGCTCGAGATAGTCTATACCTAAAAAAAATGTTAGATTTGACAAAATTGACTACAACCTTAGCATCATCTATATGAGTATCCTTCGCTTCTATCCAATTTGACATATAATCTATACCAAAAATGATATAATTCTTACCAAAAGATGAAGGAAAAGGACCCATAAGGTCAATTCCATATATATAAAAAATTTCATATACTAAGAAATTTATAAGTGACATTTGTTCTCTTCATCCTAGACAACCTGTTGATTCGCACCTTGGTCGTTATGCCCTTGGAGGTTAAATCAAAATAATCCAAGAATTGCACTGTAGGGTGCATCCTCGAGTTGTTCTCTTAATCGGAACCTAAAATGAATTGACCTGAGTTAACCTATATGCCATGTTATGCAAGCTAATTGGGAAAAAAAGGGGTTTTGATTATTGAAATCATCAATAGAACTAAATTGAATTGTAAAATATATTTTTGGATTTTTGGGAAATAGAAAACGGAAAAATGAAAATAAGAGATTAAACAGTGATAGAATCCTTTTGAAAATGAGCTCTGGCTATTGTAGTTCGAAATTGATTTTAGTGGGAGTAGAAATCACCAAGCTTCAAAATGGTAAACCTTAAAGTACTCTTTAAGTCTAGGATCTTAATCAATGGAACTCCATTTCTTAAGATCCCGTTAAGTGCTCTTAGTGTGTGTAGTAGGATCAACCAATGCAATAGGTCAAATGAAATTCATAATCAACTCGATATCAAACATAACCATATAAGATAAGAGAGAATCAAGAAGATTACAAATAAACATATACGAGACTTCATATATTTAACCTTAAAGTTCTACATAAACCAATACAAACGACAAATAATGAATATCTAACATTTGATTAAACTATAATTAAGTAGCTTAACTATAAATTACAAATGATCTATGGATTAAACTACTCCCTTTTTAAGCCTATTGAACTCCAGCCATTGCTACATCTTCAAGAGGAAAGGAAATGCCTAGCCACACATTACACTCGAAAGCTTCACAACTGGGAATGAATCTGAGCTACACATGGTGGAGGTTTAACAGTGGAAAAAATGGAGAAAAAATGAGGGAGATGAGAGGAAGATGATAGATGATGAGAGATGGTCGATAAATAAATGATGGAGGCCGCCTCTTATGTCTTTTTGTCATTTATCCCCAAATAGGGTTTTTAAAATGGGTTCCGGGTTAGTTTGCACGAATGTGTAAGTGAAATTTGCAAAAATGGTTTGGGTCTGGGTTGCTGATTCGAAGGTTCATCACGATGAAGGAGTAACTTTTGCCACGATGAACCTTTCTCGAGAGCTCTTTGGTAAGAATCCCTAGTTTTTCAGTGTTGAAACATTTTCTTTGTCGCGGTGAACTTTTCCCAAGAGGTCTTCTTACTTGATCTTGTGACTTACAGTTTCTTGGTCTTCACTCTTGGCTCTACTTCTTGAGTGTCCTGCAATGAAAAGAAATAGTTTGCAATATTAATTGTCCTAGAAACAAGTGAGTGCAATTACTAACTAATTATGAAAATTTTACCCTCAAACTACATTAATTCAAGACAAGCACTCTTAAGCTAAATTAAGTAGAATATCTAACAAAAAGAGATGAAATGTATAACAAAAACCATGAAAATATCACTAAATAATATAGAAAACTTGGGTTTAATCAAATTCCCCCACACTTAGACCTTTGTACTCCTGGAAAAAGTTCATAAAAGATCAAACAGATAAACGTGCAAAAGAAAATACCAACCATACTTAAAAATGAGAGAAAAAATTTAGTAAAACCACTTTCTTAGAAATCATCCAAAGCAGACTGAAGGGGTGCTAAGAAGATAAACGCTATAAGTATTTAATCCAAGAGATTGAGCAAAAGAGATTTCTCTCAAGGGAAACTGTTTAACTCTCAACTTACTTGTCTTAGGATAATTTCACTCTAAAATCTACTTAGTCCATTCTCTACCATAAGCTTGTTATAGTTCTACCTCTCCACTACAATAACCATAATTTTGCAAATTAAGAGGACTTTCAGGGTTGTAATGGTGGATGAAGGCCAATTGAAATGGATGGAATAAAAGAAAAAGTTGAGTAACATGCATTACAATTATTCTCCTCATGAAACAAGCGTCAACTATTCTAATGAAAATATTTAAAATTCTAATATAGCAGCATTTCTTTTGCTATTTATTTCTATTTCCAAATATATGTATATTGTTTTTTTGTCATGAGCCAACCTATGAATCCTACTCTCCACAAAGATCAACTAAAACTTAGAAAATTGGAGATAAAATATTTACATCAATTTATAGAATTGTGCATGCACTCAAAAAGACGGCTCAAGGGGCTAGTAATGGTTAAGTGTTTGGGTCTTGTGTTTGGTTAAGAAGGGTTTGAAATGAATGTCTCTATCATATTCACAAAATTTTAGTTCATCAAGACTTGATTAAGAATTAAAACAAGTTATAAAGAGATATGAAATTAACCAGATACACATAAATGAAAGAATTTAGGCCCAAATATCCTTCCAACAAGGTTAGTATCTCAATTAAGCAATCTCAAGGTTTCAAAACGCTTAGGGCCACTTTTTAAGTGTACCCTCACTTACCTCTTATTGAAAACATTGAAAATGGAATTAGCCAAAATCAATTATCATTTAAAAAATGGATGGTTTTCCAAAAGCACATGTCAAACTTTGAAATTTTCAAAACTTTCTGACACAAAAATATTAAGATTCTAGTTTGGGAGAATTATTGAAGTGAGGGAATAAAAGCATTAGCTTGGCCGAGAAGAGATGAGGGGGGCTTCACCACAGTGAAAATAAGTTGGCCGCACAAAGTTTGTCCTAGAAGAAAAAATTATGAAATTGAAGACCTTCGCCATGGCAAAACTATAAGATGGCCACAGTGAAAGGGTGCAGAGACATGGAAAAGGTGGAAAAATGCCATGCAATTCCAAATTCACCTCAAAAACCAAGTTCAAAACTGTAAAGATAACACACAAATGACCATAGAAATTCCTCTCCCACACTTAAACACAAAATTGTCCTCAATGTTGAAACAATCAAAACACAATCGCATAGTGAAGATAAACATAGAGTAACTAGAAGATAAAGCATAGGAGGCAAGCAAAATACAATGAGAATTAGGAAAACAACAGGGCATCAGTAGCCAATGAAATAAGTTATATTATCCATAATAGGCCAGTACAATCCATGGAAAATACATAAAAAAAAGTTAACTAAGTATCTAGTAGATGTAAGACTTAATACATAAGGACTCAAGGATAAAAGAACAATATAGAAAATAAAAAGACTCAAGACTATTTTGTAGGATCATCAGCTTCGGACTGATACGGTCTTGCTACAGATGGGTCTGCTCCAGATGTACCTGCCTTATATGTGTCAGCACCGCTCATCGGTTCATCCTCATTAGAGGGCAATTGGAATTGCAAGCGTTTGGCGATCAAAGCATCCATACGACATTGATAACACTGGTCGCGATCATAACACGGAGTTAGTAGAGGTCAATAGAAAGTCCGTCGATCTTGCCAGCAAGGGTCTCTAAAGTGACAAGTGCAGGGACTTCCTGAGTTGGCTGGCCTTCTTCAGCTAGTACCCCGGCTACTGGGGCTGCATCAACATCAAAAATAGGTCAAGGTGGAGGTGGTGGGTGAAAGGCAGGTTGTTTAAGGCAGTTATACCTAAAGAGTGGGGCTAGGTCAAAATAGTTATCGTTATCGAACTCAGGGACATTGTGGGTGTGAAAAATGTCAAATATAAGGTAAGGGAAGACAATGTTGGTGGTTAATTTGGGTGTGTTGATGGAGTCATGGAGGGCGGAGGCGATAGCATCAGCTATGTTGACCAGACGACTGGTCATCAAGAGGTAAATGTAAAAGACTTGGCGTTTGGTGACGTATGCCAGGTGGAGGGTGGGAACAATGTTGTTATAGACCAAGTGTAGACAAGGATGAGCCTCTGGCTGCAACTAAGAGCATTGAAGGTAATGTTCGACGTTACGTGGTCGATGCCAGTCAACGCTCTCTTAATAGAGGGTGCGAGCAACATCGACCATAGGGTAGTTATGAATTAATTGGTCGTAATGGCAGCGACAACAAGGGGTAGATCAAAATGGTGGAAAATATTGGCAATGATAAAGGCACGTGGCTTCCTAATACCTCAAAAGTCAATGTCAAGTCGATCGTGGAATCGGGCATAGGTGTAAAAATGACAAACGAACTTGTCATTACCTAGGGTACATGACTGAACTAGACCAATTAATTGTGAGGCATAAAGCTGCTAAAAAAAGGGGTTGTTTTGTAACATCCCATTTCCATACAAAGGATTAGGACTCGAAAATTCAGTTTATGTGAGCTCAAAGAGAGATTAAGGAAATGCATTTTCTTGCTCATGTATAATGTTAGCATATATGAGCATAAATATTGAATCTTTGCACATAAAAGTAATGTTACATGCATTCATTAACAACTTCCAAGCATAATTGATCTTAAATGTGATTTTATTGAAAATGAGAGGTAGAGGGAGTAGAAAGAGTGATCTTGATATGAGTTGTGATAAAGAAAGATTTTGGAAACAAAATTAGTAGTTGATCTAGAAAATGTTTATTGAGTATGCTTCAGTCCTTTAGCCATAACTTTTTCTCTAGTTACCCAAATGAGATGATTATTCATTTAAATTAAACCAGATACATATTGCTACATTTATCATGAAGACATTGAATTTAAATTCTGTCTTTCAGAGTCTCACAATTTTTCACGAAGTTGAGAACTTGGTGCAGTACATTAGTGGATGTATGTAAAATTCATGTTCTGAATTCAAGGGAAATTCTGAATTGATCTAAGCTGAATTAGAGAAAGGTGTCTTCTAAAAATTTGTAGGTATTTCTTTTATATTTAAAACGGTATAAGGTATGAAATTTTTGGACATCAGAGTTGAAAGTTATGATCCTTTTAAGTGGAGAGCTTCAAGAGTATAGAGTGTATCATCTATGATGATGTCATATCGTCTGTAAAGATGTATCATCTGTGATGATGTCATATCGTCTATGATGAGAGCATATTGTCTGTAAAGATGTATCGTCTGCGATGACGTCATATCGTCTATAGTTGACTTTCTATTTCTTATGTTGTTGACCGAAACTTCTCCTTCTGTGTACTATAGTCTGCTCCATGTTTGACCCTTCAAACGATAGAATTTTCTTTGAGGTCTTCATGAAAGTTGTAGATCTTGAAGTTCTCTTTCAAATAATCTAAATAACACCTTAATCCAACATCTGTAGGCAACATTATGGAAATTTTCCTAATTAATCTATTTTCATTTGGTTTCTTTTGATCCTATCATCTGCTCCACGTTTTTCCCTTCATAGGATAGAATTTGTCTTTGATATCTTCATAAAAGTTGTAGATCCTGAAGTTCTCTTTCAAACCATCAAAAGAACACCTTAATCAAATATTCATAGGGAAAGGTATGGCAATTTTCCCAATTCATCTACTTTTTCGTTTAGTTTGGCCTGCTCCATGTCTGACCATTCATACAATAGAATTTGTCTCTAAGGTCCTTATGAAAGTTGTAGATCTTGAAGTTCTCTTTCAAACCATCTAAAGAACACCTTAATCAAATATCTGTAGGGAAAGTTATGGCAATTTTCCCAATTTGTCTACTTTTTCAATTCGTCTACTTTTTCGTTTGGTTTCGTTTGATCCTATCGTCTGCTCCATGTTTGACCCTTTAGAAGATAGAATTTGTCTTTGAGGTCTTCATAAACTTTATAGAGTATATCTTCAAGTCATCTTTCAAACCATCTAAAGAACAC
>JAOQMP010016035.1:0-12816 GCA_027563575.1 Erythroxylum pedicellare
ATTCTACAGATCAAGATATCATCAAAATACTGGAACATACTTAGTAAAATATCCAGTTCATGTTCTTCCAACTGATACGCTTACTTTGATTCGATCAATCTTTTTCAAATGAATACCAAAAGGTATAAATTTTTATAGAGAGATAAAGGAATGTGTTATGAATGCAATGATTTAAGACTTAGGTTATTTAGAGGTTTTAAGACAAAATTATGGCCAAAATAGTGGAACATGTTCAAATTGGGGGGGAAGGACCTATCGCGATCGCGACTTTCGCGATCCTTCGGCAGCGTCGCGATCTCGACTCCCTTTTCTCTTCTTCTTCAGACCTATTTGGTAAAAATGGCATAACTTTCACTACAAATATCGGATTAAGGTCATTAAAAGACCCTTTTAAAGGGTACTTCCAGACCCACAACTTCTATGGATACTTTAAAAACAAATTTTGCCTCTATAAGGATCAAAATTTCAGAATGATGCAGCTGTCCCAAATGTTCCTCCTATACATTATTAGAAAATTATAAAGGTCATATCTCTCTACTCAAATTTCTAAAAACTCCATAATTTATATAAATGGTAAGCTTAAAGAAATCTATACAACTTCCATGATGATAATTTTGTCAAAAACTCTCTGTAATAGAACAGAAAACTCATGGAAATTTCAGATCAAAATATTTTTAACTCTCTACTTACAACATTCAATTCCTCATGCATAATCTATCATTTCTAGTTCAATGCTCATCATTTATCCATTATTATAACTCCCTTTCAACTGAAAATCATCCATAACCAAATTATAGACTATGATCGAACATAAAAACTAATAACAAGACATACACATCTATATGCATTCATCATCAATTTTTTGCACATATTCAACTTCATTTCCACTTTCATTTCACTTCTAACAATCACCTAGATCCTTCACATTTCAGGACACCAAATTAATCCCTATCTTTATATTTATAATCATTTTATATTATCACAAAAATACCCAAAAAGATTCACATTAATTCATCTAGAAAAACATAATAAAAACCCAATATGTATCTAATTTTCTGCACTTTTTCCCTATACCTAGTACTGAACTTCAAGTTGAAATTGAAAACTTCAAATGAAAAAATTTGAATTCGACATATTCATAAAAAATGTATCCCTATGTCTCTTATTTAATTTAAATCAAAGATCACCTCATTTGTATAACTACAGAACAAGTTATGGATAAAACACAGAGGCATACTCATAGGTCATGTTGCTGCAACATTTTCTGGCTCAGCTACCAAATTTTGTTTCCAAATCTTACCTAACACAACTCATACCAAGATCTCCTTTTCTACCTCATCACTTCTCATTCTCAACTCCATTTCAAATCCAAGACATTCATAAATCAATTCATGATCTATATTTGATCATTATCCAAAACAGAACATATTCATTTTCCTATTCATAATTGATTTCCTACACTCATCCTAACCCCATGAAGATGATCATTCAACTTCTAAATATCTCTAAAACAAATTATAAATCATTAATCATCATACTTATACAAAACAAGAAATTTCCGTAAGCATTTCATCACCCACGTTCATCATGCATAAAACATCATTATATGTCATTTAACCTCTAATAACCATTATAAACGCTTCATTTAACCTTGCCCATGTTATTTAAAGCATCACTTACTTGGTTTAGCTTCCAATTATTCAAAATCACCATTAAACCATAACTCTTTCATCTCCACCATCATCAACTTTCATGGAGGAATAGCTTGGGTCTTTTAGTGAGAATGAAGGAGAGAGCAAGGTGGAAGAGTAGCATAAAAGATAAGATTTGAAGAGTTAAAAGTCAAGAAGAAGAGAGCTACAAAAATGATGGAGGGAGCCAAATAAAACACCAATGGCTTTTAAGGGAGAGAGCATCGTGGAAGCCAACAAAAAGGGGGAAGGCTTTTAAATTAAAAAGGGTAGTGGGCTTAAGCCATTGTTTGGCAAGTGAGGTTTATCACTTGCCACATGTCCAATTTCTAAAATATTTGGTTGGTTCTTTCATTTAACTAGTCCCATCAATTTAAATTTCTACTCCAATTGTTCCACAATTTTCAATGACACTTGACAATAAATCGTAAGGTCATTTGTCAAAATTTCCATTGCCATTGGATAGTAATTTCTACTACCATTTAACAATTGTTTTGCCATTTGGTAATTTTCCTAGCTAAAATAGTCAACAATTCCCAAAATTTCTCCAAAAATTCCCATAAATTCTAAATCAATTTATACACTTCCGAAATCAATTTTCAACATATAAAAACCACATTTCTCAATATACTCACATTCATAAACAATTATACCTAAAAATTGTCAATCATACAATTATTTTCATGTGCAAAAATCACAATTCACGTTTGGGTATATGTTGTCATTATGCAGGAGCATGAAATGCATTTTCTAAATTTCTCTTTGATCTCACATGTACCATATTTTAGGGTTCTAACCCTTAGTATTGGAATGGGATGTTATATAATTAGATGAAGATATCTTCACAAAATTATAGCTTGTTCTCTTAGCTCTTTATTGGTATAAAGTTTGTAATTTTTGGATATTGGAATTGAGAGATATGAGGTGCACAAATTGAATGCATGATCATGCATTAGCCAAAATTTCAAATGTACATAGTCTGTGGTAGTTTGAGCATAACTCATAAAATAATGAACCAAATTAAATGATATTTGTATCATTAGAAACTTAAAACATTGGAGAACAACTTTCCATAAGGAAGTGTTGCCTAATTTTGTCATTTACCTTATCAGAATAATTATGTCAAGTTGACCCAAAAGCATATTATGAGAAAACAGTCTGAAATGATCAATTAGGTTATGAAATTAGTTTCACATTATTTTATGATGGTCCAAACCATAAGTACAAATTATATTAATGAGAGTTTTGCTATCTGAATGATATGGTGACAAAATCTCGATAAGATACCCAAAATTGTCATTGAACATGCATTGTGCATATAGTCTATACATTGATGTGCATAAAGAAAGACTTATACATTTGTGTAAAATTGTGATATATGTCAATGTGTTTTGTATGATATAGAGGAGCACATTGGACGCTACTTATATATTGCTAGACCATCTAGGCAATAGCATATTAAAGTGTACTGTGAGTAACCTAAGATTGTCTCACCTTGATTTTTTTTTGTTTCTTACTGAATTGAATTTGATATTGATGAATGTGTATTGAATTGTGTACTGAATTAAGGAAAATAATTGTTCGAGGCATTCGATGCATGTGAATATCATTGGAAGTTCTACTTGTATGTGAATGAGACTGCCTAGTTGAATATTCTAATTCTCAGCTGGATAGTTGAATGCCGGATTTATGTTTGATGACCTTAGAATGATATTTGAATTCTCAACGAAAGTTAAATGCCAGACTTAGGTCTGATGACTATGAGATTTTGATTGTGAATTATGAATGTCTGCTAAACATGGCTTAATTTTTTGTTTGATGCATTTCATCAATGCATGCTTAGATAAAGGCATTATGACTGGAGTAGCTAGTATGAAAGTGCTTACACGTAGAGCTATGCTCCGTGATTCTGTTCTGGCTGAACCTAATGGGCCAGTATCTATATATTTATGTGATAGGCTCTCGGTCACAATAATAAAAACGAGTGTGAGTCTCATGCGTATAGCATTCACATATGATTGAAATTCATTGAATGATTTGTAAAGCTAAAATGTAATGATAAATTGATATGAACTATTTGACTATACGAATTGTGTGATTATATAATGATTGAATTTTGTTATATGAGTGAGCAATCGAGGATGGTTACTCAACTGAGTTCACAAAACTCATAAAAAATTGCAACGTGGCTTTCAGGGTTCAGTAAAAAACTCAAGAGAGGCTCCGAGTAAGAGTTCCAGGTCGGCATCAATGTTCGCTTACATATGTCTTCAATGAATTTTGTGTTTTTGAATTATGTTCCGTAAGAATTGTACAAAGTGTATGTTTATGATTTGGTAATGAAATGACTTTATCATTGCAAGTTTTTTGTTTTCTAATGGGCTCAAGTGATTACTGAAACTCTGATAAGTTCAATAATGATTGCAATTTTTGTAACTGAAATTACTTATAAAAAAGTTGGAATAAAATTGATTATTGATTTTTCGCATATATGTACATTATTTCAAACAATTTGCAATGAGTTTTAACCGATGACTGTTTTAGCATGCTGCTCTTGCGGGCTTCATACGTAGATATCACTCAGGAAGTTAGGTACATGTCCTATGAGAGTGGGGTGTTACAATCTTAAGCTCCTAATGACACCAAAATTATCCAATTTGGTTCAATAATTTGAAAGTTAGGGCCCAAACATTTTCAGAATATTATTAAACTGAAATAATACACTATACCCAACTTCCATCTAGAAATAACAAGTTTTAAGGAATGAATTAAAATTCCATTCCTCAAATAATTTGTAGCTCTACGTCTCTAGTTTATTTAGAAGTAAGAAACATCTAATTTACAGGTCGGATGATGCAGTTATGGCCAAAAGAATCAAACATGGTTTTGTCCCCAATCATATTGAACCTATTTTGGGACGATTGCCATAACTTTCACGAGAGATATTCGATCAAGGCCATTCTTAGACGATTTGAAAGAGCATTTATAGATATACTACTTTAATGAAGACCCTGAAGATAGATTCTATCATCTAGAGGGTATAAATTGAACCAGACGATAGGATCAGACGAACCCAGACGGAAAGTCAGACGATAGGCTTTAGTCTAAGACCTATTTTGGGATAATTAGCATAACCTTAGAGATATCGGATCAAGGTCATTCTTAGACGGCTGGAAAGAGGACTTTTAAATGTACAACTTTCATTAAGACAATAAGATAGATTCTGCCATCTAGAGGATCAAAATTGGACCAGAAGAAAGGTCAGATGATTCAGTCTTTAGTGAATCATACAATTCAGTCTATAGTGAATCAAACGATAGGCACCAGATGATAGGGTTTCTATAGGGTCTTCCTCACACCACCAAAAGTTCTGAATCACTAACTACATTCTCCAAAGCATCTACACTTATAAAGATCATAACTTTCAACTCCGATGTTCAAAAATTTTGTACTATATATCGTTGGAAAGCTAGAAAGATAAGCTACAACTTTTTAGAAGAAAATTTTGTCCAATTCAGCATAAATTAATACATTTTCCCCAAAAGCCAGAACACAAATTCTAACCCTTATGGAAAACTTGAAAGTGGAAAACTTGAATTCTCTAGAGCATTTGTTCCTCATTGTATTAAGCTCCTAATGACACCAAAATTATGCAATTTGGTTTGATAATCTAAAAGTTATGGCCTAAACATTTTTAGAATGTCATTAAACTGAAACAATACAGTGTACCCATCTTCCATTTAGAAATTGAAAGTCTCAGGGACTGAATTAAAATTCAATTCCTCCAAATAATTTGTAGCTCTACGTCTCTAGTTTATTTTGAAATAAGAATAATGTCATTTGGAGGTCAGATGATGCAGTTATGTCCAAAAGAATCAATCATGGTTTCGTCCTTAATCATATTGAACCTATTTTGGGATGATTGGCATAACCTTTAGTAGAGATATCGGATCAAGGTCATTCTTAGAAGATCTGAAAGAAAACTTATAGATATACAACTTTCATGAAGTTCTTGAAGATAGATTCCATCATTTAGAGGGTCAAAATATAATCAAGTTCAAACAAACCCAGATGAAACGTCAGACGATAGGCTTCTGTCTAAGACCTATTTTGGGACAATTAGCATAACTTTCTCTAAAGATATCAGATCAAGGTCATTCTTTAATGTTTTGAAAGAGGACTTCTAGTGAAGACCTTGAAGATAGATTCTATCATCTAGAGGATCAAAATTGGACCAAATTAAAGGCTAGATGATTCAGTCTACAGTGAATTAGATGATTCAGTTTACGAAGAATTAGATGATAGGCACCAGATGATAAGGTTTCTACAGGGTCTTCCTCACATTACCAAAAGTTATGAATCACTAACTACATTCTCTAGAGCATCTCCACTTATAAAGATCCTAATTTTCAACTCCAATGTCCAAAAATTCATACTATATATCGTTGGAAAGCTAGAAAGATAGACTACAACTTTTTAGAAGACAACTTTATCTAATTCAGCCTAAATTAATACAATTTTTTCCCATAAGCCAGAACACAAATTCTAACCCTTATGGAAAACTTGAAAGTGAAAATAAACAATTTAGAAAAGTCATCAGCAAAACACAATCATACTTCATTAACATCAAAATATAAGAGCTTTTACAAATCTTTAATGGGAATTTCAAGCCACCATACATCAATATCTCAAAATCCAAAAATGCAAAAAGGTGTATAAGTAATAATTTGCTTGAAATTCAACTAAAGCCTTGTTTCAGAAAACTAGCTTAAAATACAAAACTATGCATAATCGGAGTGATGCCTTAACCCTTTGTTGCTCATTCACATGCTCTTCACCTGAAGATGGGACAAAAATGTAGTGGGTGAGCTTAAAGCTCATAGGTAATAGTTTTACAATTAGTAATAAGCAAGATCATTGAAATATTCATTTCCATTGTAAAACTCACATTGAATCATAAAAATCCCAATTCTCCATTTATCAAGCAAATTATAAACAACATAAATCATGCATTCAACAAACTTGTCAAAACATAATCACATCAAACGTTTTGGTTGGATCCAAAACAGAACGTATTGCACATTTCCATATAATGATCCTGTGTATCCATAAACAGAACATACTATCTCAATCCCACTTAATGGTCTTTTGTAGCTGTGAACTTATAGGAGTCCATGAAGGTGCTCCATGCTACTAGCGGGTAGGCGGGAGAAGCCTTTGGTCAAAGTGCACTTGACATACTTAGCGGACCACCACAAACCCACATAATCATGCATTTCATGTCTTGAAAACTTGTTGCCCAAAATGGAACATTTTCGAAACATGATTTCATAAACTTGATATCCTTTCAAAATCATTTCCATTTTTCATTTCGTAATTCATCCAAAAAATTCATACACACAGCATGTAGCACTTTCTCAAAACATTTAAAGAACAATAAATGCACATTTAAAAGTAGTTGAAAACATTTATTTCCATTTCTTGGAAGAAACATTAATGGCTTATTATTCAATTATGAAAATGTAACCCACCTTGAATTCCTTACATATAACTTATTCAAATGTGCCTCTTCTCTTGCTCCTCTTGTCTTTCTTGATTCCTTTTTTATAGGCAAAAATCTCAAGTTCAGTTGGGTTGCAAAATTGAAAACCCACAAAATACATTTACAAAAATTGTTTATAGAAAACTTAATCCTATGCATTTCCTAAGCTTCATGAACCAAACCCTTCAAAATCCAAAGATTAAGTAAGACTTTACCTTGAATCTCCACCCAATAAAGAGATTATTGGTTTAAAAGAAAACTCTTATCTTCCTCAACCTTTTTCCCTTCTTATACAACCTCAAAATCTCTCTAGAAAGCTTTAAAAAGATGAAACCCTAGCTCAACTCTCTCCTTTCCTCTCAACCACCGAAACCTCTCTTCTTTCTCTCTTTGATTTGTTATTTCACTTCTTTCTCTCCTATCTTCATTTTTCCCTTCTTTAAGAAGAAGACAACATTTGTTTCTTCCCATTTTACCCTTAATGATTGAGAAACGTCCACCTTGCCCTTCCTTTAATGCCTTATGGTTTTTAAACTTAAGAAACCTACCCAAACACCCTTTTATGCATTGTTACTACTTTTAATTTAACTAACCCATGCAATAAATTCTACTAACATAGTCATAAAAAAATTATCTCCTAAAAATCACCGATCATAACCACATAATTAATTTCATGCTTAATTAAAGAAAAAAATTTGGGGTCCAACAGGAGAGCTATAATTGTGTCTTTAACTTCTTGCAGTGATACAGGTTTAGTTACTTACGTTGTGTCTTTTGATGGGATAGAGTTTTGTAGAATTAGTTGCTTGGATGAGTGAGCATTAGAAGGCTTGCTTATAAGCTCATTGAAATATTCATAAGCCCCTTGCATAAGCTGAGATTAAGTATCTAGAGTCAAATTATTGTATTAGAGAAAGATGATTATATTTCTAGCTTTCCTTGAGACTATGAAATTATGGAATATCAAAGTGTTCTTGTCTCCATATTTCATCTAATTCACCCTTGCTCTTTGTTTGAATAGGACATAATCCAAAGATAGTGCTTGCTTGTAATTGTGTAATGCTTCCCTTTCTATTACTTTAATGCTCTAATTTCTAGGACTGGTGTATAAAACTTATTATATGGTCCTTTCTGCTATATTGACAAAGTGATGTGTGTTTCCAATATTGACACTATATAGCATATTCATCTCCTACTTGATTAGTCACATTTTCCTTAAGTAAATAAACTGTATAGATCCTTTAATGTCATATCTCAACGTAGTCCATAATCCTTCGTTGAAGCTATCTAGTTGCATCAAGAATTCATTTAACCTGAAAGGATGAACACTTTTTTATAGTCAAAGAGTTGAGAATGATATTATGGTCAAATAAGTAATTAGTACCAAACTTTGAAAAGTAGTTGGATAACAAGTTCATCCATCTTAAATTTTATACACTTTTGTCCAATATTTTCTTTATCTACTAATTGCATATTTGTCTATGTATAAAAATAGTCTCCCATTGGTATATTAGTGCACTAAGCTTCTTCTAGGCATTTTCTAAGCTCCATTCATACATAACAAACTGACCTTGAACCTTCAACTTCCTCAGCCCTTAATATGGAATTGAAGTCACTTGATAGCATCAAGGGGTTG
The DNA here is from genome assembly GCA_027563575.1 of Erythroxylum pedicellare. Taxonomy (NCBI): domain Eukaryota; kingdom Viridiplantae; phylum Streptophyta; class Magnoliopsida; order Malpighiales; family Erythroxylaceae; genus Erythroxylum; species Erythroxylum pedicellare. The sequence continues at coordinate 8,870 of JAOQMP010016035.1, forward strand.
TATTAGAACTGGCAATTTCCTTGCTGTAGTTCCATAGAAAATTTCTTCATTAAGCACCATTATATGCATCTATGAAGGAGACACATTATCTTTGATTGAGTTATCTAAGGAAGATTTCTAAATGCACCATTTGATTAGTTATAGTAGATAAGATAATAGTTAAGGCAATGGAATCATATAATACTAAAGTTCTACCATTCAGGTGAAAAGAGATGTTTGAGATGCTCTGCCACTTAGTTAGAAAGTAATTCAGTAGCTTACAATCCTCCCTTCTTATTTTTTCCCAAAATAATAGCCATGATGTCTTTGTTTTGTAGGATAATATCTCTAATCATCAAGCTATTTATTATGGGGTGTTAGCCCCCTTTACATTCCAGATAAGAAAAATCATGAAGCTATCTCCTTAAATGAGAGTTTTTTCTTTCGGTTTGATCTTCTTCTAGTTAGTTTTTCAAAATCTGTTGCTATCTATAATTGTTTCTATTTTTTTCAGGAGTTGTATTGAGATTATTCTCTACATTTCTAGGAGTCCCATCTACCACAATAATTGATTCCACCATTTATGTTTTCCTTTTAGGGTTTTATTGGTAATTTCACTATTTTATACTTGGGTATTATGGTATTATGGTTTCTAACAATATTTTTACCTGAATTCCCATATGCCACAATAATTGTCTATGACTCCATCATCTGTACTATCTCTTTTTACATTTCATTAGTTATTTCATTGTTTTTCTGGGAGATTTCGGTTTGTAACAACTTCTGTACTTGGCTCTTTATTAAGTGAAAATATGTTGAAGTATCATTTTGGGTTGGTCTTATGTTTGCATAAGAATTGTTTTCTACCATAAGTGGAATTTAAGATGTTACAATATCTACCACAAGTGGAGTTTAAGTTGCTAAAGTAAAATTTTGAGTTGCTTGTTCTCATAAATCTCACTAATTTCAGCTTCTCTATTGACTACTAAAATGGACTTTTGAATAGGGTATTTGTTAGCAATAGTAACACCACTTGCAGCATCATTGTTGACTATATACTTCTCATTATTTGTTAACATTAATTCTTGATAGCTGCCTATTTTAAAAGTCCTCCACATAGGTTCCCATTTATGCTTTATAGCAATCTATGACCTCCATGCATATGTGATTTTTAGTTGGTCTTCAATGGGTTCTAAGTCCTCATTTAACCTAATGAAAAGAATGACATCAGGTAAATCAGTTAAAGAAGTCATTAAGACACATATTCTATCAAATTTGATGCATTATATTTCATCTTAGCTTGGTCGAATGCAATAGGCCTACCGAAAAAGTTTGCAAGGTATCTCAAACCATTAGTTGTAATAGTCTGTTTTCCATACTATTACACATGGCCATCTCATTAAGAATTCATGAATTGTATTTCATTCAATGCATATCATTAGCATACACACATGAATTATGAATTAGTATCTGTTACAAAGATAATATATGGACTCAATTGACATATTCTAGGGTATGAAAGGTTTAAAATGATCATGATGTGAACTGTGTATTTTTTATGTCTTGGATTTTGGTTTGGTTGACTATAATTAGTAAACTTCGAATTTATTGTTACAATTGGAAAATTGATGAATTAAAATGTACATTTGGTCAAGGAAAAATGCCAGGTGGTAAGATAAATTGACACATGGAAAATTAGGATGACTAATCCGATGAATTAGTGACATTTGGCATGGAAACTTAAGTGGCAAATGGCATAGCTAATTAACTGACAAATGGCATTCATGGTTGTGTGACAAATGGACTAAGTAACTAAGTGACATAAGGAAGCATATATACATGAAAAATGGAGTACATGCCTGAGGACAAATGTTAATTTAACAAAATGGCACCTTACACCTAGTTTAATTAAGCAAATGTTGGAAAAGTTTCTATTGAGTTCATTTCTCTTCTTTTTTCACTCTCTCCATAAAAACTTGCTCCCATCTCACATCCCTGAATTTTGGCTTTATTCTTGCTAAATTTCTACACCAAATCCGTGTTTTTACCCTTCACAAGATAATCATGGAACAAGAAAATTATTATTGTTGTTGTGGTCTTTTATGCTAGCCGAAAACCAACCTATTTTTACCTTGAATTGGTGATGATCTTGCATGCATGGAGATATAAGTTGGCTTGATCTTTGAGTTAGAATTTAGGCTAGACAAGTTAGTAAAAGATTGATCTTTATGGAATGTTTTAATATAAAGATTATGATGATTGAATTGGGATGGATTGTATATGATGTTGATGATGAAGTGTGCTAGAAAATGATACATGAATTGGATACTATTATGTTTTGTTCTTGATGTATACAAAACATAGGTTCTAGGTTGTTTTATGGATGAATTAGATTGAGATTTGAAGTATAAATGAAGGTGGATTAATAGCAAAGATAGGTGTTATCAAAGTGTTCTTGAATCTTGAAAATTAGAGCGTTTATAAAAAATGACTGTTAATGTCATAAGTGAGCAGAATTTGTAAGTGTTATGTAACCAATAAGGAAGTTAAATTAACCTGAAATGAGTTAACCTTAAAGGACATGAAATCTGGAAATTTTCAGCTTATCAAATTCGTGAAGTATTAAAGGTAGTAAAGTTACAAACATTAGTGATGTTAATGACAAATTCAGGAATTTTAATTTCAGCCTTGTGTACAAGTCAAACTAGCTAAGAAATTTCACTCTAAATTGGTATATTTGGACTTGATTAAAGCTAGGAATGATCCTAGATTTTTTCTTGATTAATTGGTTAAGAGCTTGATAAGTTTATGTAGTTAATTGATGTTATAACCTAAAGAATGGACTATTTTGATATGGTTGAGTTCAAATTTGGAAATTTTGATTCGCTAAAGGAATAAATGAGTTCTTTTAATGTAAACATGATCTTAAGGATACGAGCAATGTGTAAGGTATGGATAAATGAGAATTGAAGAACATGGGGTAATTATGAATGAGAATTAGGTAAATGTATGAATATATATTGTTGGAAAAAGTTTGGTGAATGTATAGATCTAACTTGCTGAAATTCCAGATTTAAAGTAACAATTATGTGTGGATTATGAGAGCTTTTTTATCATGAAAATGTTCAAGGATAAGTGTAAAGATGGTTGACGAATTTGGAGCAAATCAATCTAAGTTAAAGGTACAAACCTGATTATAAAATGGTAGTATACAAAATATGATGTTTGAATGGTCTTAGGGTATATAAGCACAAATTGAATAGTTAAGATCTATGTATAAGACTATGTACCCGGGAAAGTCAATTGAGCATGCATTGAACATAACACATAAACATATGTATGATTCAATACTTATTTGATTAAACAAGTTAGTAATGTGTACATATGTGTGTATTGCACGATTTAGAAGCACAAATTGACCGACAGCTTCTAAATATTGTTAGTTCGTCTAAGCAATAGCTATCTGGAGCATATTGTGAGTTAACCTAGATGTTTACTCACTATATTTGAATTGTTCTTAATTAACTGTTAGATATTGAACTGTTAATGATATGATTGTGTTAGTTCCAGACATTGATGGTTCGAGGAGTTTGATATTCAGGACTGTATGGGAAGTGTTTGTAAATTGAATGTGAATATGAAAATTTGTTCTCAACTATATGTTAAATGTCAAACTTAGATTTGATGAATGTGCTATATGACTGTGCACACTGAATGAGAGTTATTGATAGCATAATGTGTGATTTGATGCATTTTCATTACATTGATATGTATGATTAGATAAAGGAGTTGCGACCAGAGTGACCAACTTCAAAAAGAGCTTAAAGCTCATAAATGTGCACAAAGAGCCACAGGCTTAACGATGTTGGAGTTATATAAATATAGTGCCTTAGAAAGCAAGTGTTTTTAAATGTAACTTAATCTTCTTCAGTTACAGTTTTGTAATGAAAATATTTATTGTTAATAAA
>JAOQMP010016088.1:0-12813 GCA_027563575.1 Erythroxylum pedicellare
AGATGGAGATGAGAGAAGCATATGTCATGAATGGGCACTTGAAAGACATGAAATGGTCTTTAATTTAGGAGAAATTTATAAGTGGGTGCCACTTGTCACCTTTTAGTGGTCTCTAATTGGCTTTTTAATTAACTAGTCCATTTGTCTCCAATTATCTCCCAATTTTCAATGACATAAGTCATTAAATCTTAATGTCACTTACTAAGATTTCTACTTCCATTTGAAATTTATTTCTATCACTATTCATCAATTATTCTGTCACTTGACATTTTTCCTGGTCCAAAAATACCATTAAATTCCATAAAATTTCATATTTCACCGAAAATTGTAAATCAATGCTTATACTCTCAAAAACCAATTTTCAATACAAATAATTCACAATTCCAATTATAATCACATTTATAGATCAATTAGACCCGGGAATTGTCAATGAATGCATACACAGTCATTTGATGTGTGCAAAAATTCAAATTCACATGTATGTGTGCTAATATTATTCATGAGCATGAAATGCATTTTTCTATTCTCTTATCTCTATTTTCTCAATAACTGAAATCTAGGGTTCTAACCTTTAGTATAGAAACAGAATGTTACAATTGCTCCTTGAGGCAAGATCGTGACAGAGGCCATACAACTCCATACAAACCTGTAACAATCGTGTTCCTTGAGGCATGATCGTGACACCTTCAAGTTTCCTCCATCTTCTTTGTTCTTCAATTTCCTGATTTCCAATACTCACAAACGCAGCAAACACCTCATGAAACATAAAATTAAGATTCAATTCTTGCTTTAAACCAATCAAACACTCAAAATACATACAAACAATCATAATAACACAATTATTAGCCTATATACTTGACAATCATCTAAGAAATACTTAAAAACACACTTAAACATCTATGAAAATAGAATATAATCTGCAACTATCGACATCCTCACACTTAAACCTTTTCTTTTCATCAAGAAAAACCTAAAAACAAAAAAAAACATATAATCACATAATCATGCAACAATACAATAATGGTAAAATGGTATCAAATCTTATGGAATGAATTTAATCTCAAACACCATTCAATTAAAATGTGTCAACATACTAACTTATTCATTTCATGTTTAAGTGCATTAGTTTAAATACAAATATGTCAATCAAAATATTAACATCCTATTCATACACTTATGGCACTTGTAAGCATGCATTTGGTATTATTGATCAATTAAAAAGGCAAACTATCATTAAGTAACCTTTCATAAAAATTCTTGTTATTTTTAAAAGATTAGTAGGTTTATTTATTGTAACACCATTTTTTTAAATATTATTTAATGATAACCTACTCTTTTGACGTGAAGGCAAATACCTTGTCATGACTGTCCCTCGATTACTCATCTAGATCATGCTTTTATTTAGCTTGGTTGGAGTGTCATTCTAGCCTTTTGATGTGAAGGCAAACATTTTGTATTGAATAGCCCCACTTACTTAGCTATATCACAACTCTCAAATGGCTACGGGATGGTTTTTATTTTACATAATTGTTTTCAATTTCTTAGCCTACCTTATTTCCTTTTAGTAAATTATTCTTATGAAAGGATGCTAATAATGCTAATCACTTTAATTGACTATAATTGTAAATGTATACAAACAAATGACATAAAGTGATAGAACAAATGTCATATTCTAATTAATATGCATAGTCATCACCAAAGACAAAACATAAAATTCATAAGTGTTAATGGGCATTTTTATATTAGTCGTTTTAATTCATACCTTTCAATTTTCATATTTCCTTGATTTACTTATTTTATTTTATTTTCAAATCAATCAATTCTTGATCGTCTAAGTAATTTTTCATCATTTAATTTAATTGTCTTACGTGTTGGAAATTTTTTCCTTGGGTACGATATCTGGTTCTTACCGATTTATATTACTTGTTGACGGGGTACACTTGCCTCTAATTGGTCTAGATAGAATTTGATTTATATTGTTTTGTTTATACCACAACATCAGCGGACACTAAACTATATTTCTTTTACCTTAACTTTGTTACATTATTATTTAAATACTTTGTTAAAATTTGTTATGTTAGATCATAGTTTCATATTTTATAAATTGTGTTTACTAATACATTAAATTTATCAAGCCCCAAATTTTTCCCTCAATTGAGAGTCATTAGAAACTAATATATTTAATTAACTACAAATTAAATTAACTAATATATTTATTAATACTAGTTAGTTCGATGCTTGGCCCTTAGTCATCAACTTACTAAATAATATACTCGAAACAAATAGCGTGTTTCTATGTGATCTCAACAATTTATTAAACATACCACTTAAAGGGACTTGCATAATTGAAACATATTTGATAATAAGCACAGAAAAATTGGGAAATAAAGTGCAGGTACATGCTTAGGAAGCCTTCAAACACTGTAAAGGGTATACAATGCTAAGCATTGAAAAGAAGGAAGAGTAAATACATGTCACACTAATATTTAAGCCAAGAATTTACCCCATGTATTCAACAGTTGCAAGTAAATAAAAAACATAACAAATAAATAGTTTAAACAAATTAAATCAATAATAGACTCCTCATATCAAGTATATATAGACATTGAATTAACAAAATCATCCATAATATAAACGTGATTCAAAGCCATAAACGCTCTCTGACCTTTCATCGAACACTTCAAAGCCTTGACCATATTATCCCAAATCACCTAAACATCTAATCTCTTCTTCCTTAGCATACTGTCACACAATGCAAAGCCAAATGCATTGTGTTACAGAAAATCAAAACAAATGAATAAGCGCTCTTAAAACCAGATTAAATCGTCCACTTCAATCGACTTAATAATCAACATTTTAACCGACACTAATCGCAATCAAAATAGTTTAATTACTTACCTCAACCAACACTCCGACTATAGATGACAGAAGGACGTCAACTGGTGAAGCAACCTCCAACGATTCCAAGCACGACAGAAGAAGAGAGAGGGAAGGTGGCTTGAGGGAGAGGGAAGGCGAAGGCAATAGAGCTACACAGAAGACGAGATGTGGGAGAATGAGATGAATCTGTCTTTTCATTTACACAGAAGATGAGACGACATCGTTATGGGGGGTTGGGACACGGGGTTGGGACACGACGTCTTCTCATTTTCTTAGAAGACAGGATTTTGAGATATAAAAATGACGTCATGTTAGGCCAACAACAAGACGTCGTTTTGGTGGGGACGAGTGGAAGAAGAATAATTACCTGGCCTTTCCCGACATTTACCTCACAACAACGTCAAGCTAAGTATTTTTCGATGTCTTCCTAACAAAACAACGCTAAACACTTCATTTTTCCACAAAGTTTGCATAAAACATCGCAAAATCTTCGCGCTTTTCATGACATTTGGAAGAACTTCACGAAAGCCTCCTACATTTCACAACATCTTTTGGGAAAATGACGCAAAATGTATTTTTTTGTTGTAGTGAAAACTGACCCAAAACCTATCCTAAGAAAATTTGGAAAACTAATGAAGGAATTGGATGGGAACTTTTGGATAACCCATCCCAGGATTGTGGGAAGACTTATATGATTGTGGAAATTAATGGAAGTAAAGAACATGTTCTTTTGTGTGATCTTGAGCCAATTAAGGATTAAGGTATTTAACTATGATGCATTTGGACTTGATTAACGTTTAAAAAGAACATAATTTGATGTTGGAAAAGTTAGTTAAATGTATGGTTAATGAATAGAGCATGATCAAGTCTTCTTAAGGTATTAACCTAAATGCAAACAAGACATATCCAAGTGACAATATGTGAATGAATATAAATTATGATTAAGGAAACATACTCGAGATAGTCATTAGGCAAGCATTGAACATGACATATGTATATATGTGCACAAATGAATAAGTATTTGATTGGTTGACTTTGTAATGTGAATTATGTACGAATTGTATGATTTTAGGCACTCAAGTTATATGCCATTCAAACATTGGCAGACCATCCAGCAATAGCATAAATTGGAGCATATTGTGAGTCAATTAAGATGTTCTTCCTAAGATTGATTTATTCTATTTAACTTCCAATTATTGAACTGTTTGTGATTTGTATGTGAATTCTGGACTTTAATGGTCCAAGGAGTTTGATATTTAGGAATGTATTGTAAGTGTTCTGTTTGCATGTAAAATTTGAATGATATTTATTTGCAATTGAATTCTAAATAATTTTATAATACTCAACAAAAGTTGAATGCCAGAATGAGGTCTAATGAAAATAAGATTATGTCTGTGCATCATAAGTGAATGCTATTTATGGCATATTTTTTTGTTTAATGCATTTCATAAAATACATGTTCAGATAAGGATGTCATGATTAGAGTAGCCAGTTTGAAAGAGCTTTAAGCTCAAAATTCTGTACATAGAGCTTTGCTTCTTGGTTTTTGTGTATCATTAAGCCTAATGGGCTAGTATCTATATTTATATCTAAAAGGCACTCGGTAACAACAAACAATAACGAATCTTAAGTCTAATATGCATCTACATTTGTACATTTTTTATTATGAAATATATGATTACGAAACCTGTTTTAAAATTGTGATGATAAAGTGATGTGCCACGATAATATGATTGATTGGGTTATATGTGTTCTAAAAGAATGTATGTGAAATGTGTGCCATTCATTATGTCTTACTGAGATGGAAAATGTTTGAGAAATTGGTTGGTTGTATGATATTTGTGTATTTGAATTGTGTGAGATCATCAATGATGATTCACTCATTGAGTTCACAAAACTCATGAAAAATTGCAACGTGGCGTTTCAGGTATGAGACAGGAGACCTAGTTCCTAAGCTTTTTTGTAGGAACATTTTAGTTTAAGATATGAATCAAAGGTCTATCAGTTGGCATCAGAAGAGTTATAGATTGTATTTGTAGTTTCTTTGACATATAGAACTTTTGTAGAAGGAATTGAAAACTTTCTCATGTTTGGTAATGTAAATACTTGTTTCAATGACTACAATGTAAACTTTTGTCAATGAATGAAATGATGTGTTGAGGTTTTAAGTATTGTATATTCTTTATGATGCCATTTCAGAGATTATGTTTTCTCTAACATACCATTGTCATAGGATATGTACTTGAATGTCCTTTGGATGTTTAGGTATAAAATCTATATTAGTAGGGTGTTAAAATTTTTGTACCAGAGTATGTTTTGGCATCCATAGGGATAGATAAGAGTATTGAGACATGATAAATAGTGAGAGACTGAATTAGTGATCACAATTATTTTTGATATCGGTCATCTGCCATAGGAGACCAAGTTGGAGAGATAGTTGACATAGAGTTTGTAGGAGCCATTAAAGAGCCTCCTATACCTGAGTCTGCATAAATACCTCTGAGAATCCCGAAAAGGAGGGAAAGGAGATATAGTAAGCTTTGGAAGTAGGGGGTTGTAGACTTCTATGGAAGTATAGACCCTGCTGAGGCAGAAAGTTGGCTAGAGAGAATTGAAAGAGTGTTTGATCAAATGGATTATGAGTCAAATGAGAGATTTGATGATGCAGTTTCACTTCTGTAAGGTTCATCTATCAGTGGTAGAAAACTATTCCAAGCAATGCGACCATACCTTATAGTTTGACTTGGGGATATTTTCTAAAGGTGTTTAAAGAGAATTACATGGCAAAGATTTATCTGGACAGAAAAATGAAAGAATTTCTTGATCTAAAATAAGAAAGCCTCTCAGTAGTAGAGTATGAGATAAAATTTAATGAATTAATAGGGTATACAATTGCATTAATCCCAACTAAGGAGGACAAGTGTAGGAGGATTGAAGATAGGTTAAATATGATTAGAACAAGGCTAGCCATTTCTAATTTGGGTAGTTTTATAGGCCACCGAGTGGCCTTAATCAAAATTGAATAATTGTTGAAGGATGGTCAGGGAGAGTATAGACAAGAGTCTAGAGTGAAGAGACAAAGTGAATCTTCGGCTGATTTTGGTAAAAGCTTTAATAAACATCAGAACATATCGTCTTGATTCTAGGTTAGATCCAGACAATTTAGGTTTCGACCAAGAGATGGCTTTGTTTAGATTGGTAGAGGTAGGGGACAAGTGCCCTCTATGTAGTCATAATAGATGCCTAACTGTGAGCACTATAGTAAGAAACATGGTGGTGAGTGTTGGAGGTTATCAGAAGCTTGTTTCTGATTTGGCTTTGTTGAGCATTAGATCAAAGATTATCCCAAGACTTTGAGACCACAGTCTGGAATGAGAAGAGGCTCAATGACTGAGAATACAATCCAATAAAATAGAACTATCGAATCAGTATAGAGAGGAAGAGGTAGAGTTAGGACAAAGCTAATAGAGCCTAGTGGCAGGACTGAAGTGCGAAGTAACTGGACGAAGTCTCAAGCCAGTATCTATGCCATCACTAGGCAAGAGGCACAGAATTCCCCAGACGTGATAGCAGGTGTGTTGAATGTTTTTAATTTTGAAGCATTTGCATTGGTAGATCCAGGATCTACACATTCTTTTATCACACCGCATCTGGTATCTAGATTACATTGTTAGGTAGAGATACTAAAATATGGTTTGGTAAGGAGTACTCTGGTAGGTAGTATAATAGTGATTGAGGAGATATGTAAGAAGTGTATCATACGAATCTATCAGGCAAAGTTAGAGGCTAACCTGATAATACTACAGTTGAAGGAGATAAATATTATTCAAGGTATGGATTAACTCACTACTCATAGGGTCGTGATGAACTGCTATACTAAAGAGGTGATCATTGAATCCCCTAGTTAGTTGAGAGTAGTGTTTTGAAGTATTAGTTAAGCAGTGCCAGCCAAGTTGATTTCCTCGATGAATTCCTTGAATTTGATCTTAAGTGGATGTAAGGCTTATTTAACCTAAGTGACTAACACCTGTACTAGGTAGACAGTTCAGGATATTCCAGTTGTTAGGGATTCTTCAGACATGTTTCCTAGTCAGTTACTAGGGTTACCCTCAGAAAGAGAAACATAGTTCACATTTAACCTTGTTCCAGGTACCACTCTAATATCAATTCCTCCATATAGGATGGCACCTATGGAACTGAAGGAGCTCAAGGCCCAATTGCAAGAGTTGTTAGATAAGGGTTTCATCAAACCTAATGTGTCACCTTGGGGAGCTACAGTGTTGTTTGTGAAGAAGAAGGATGGGGCATTGAGGCTATGTATTAATTATAAGCAGTTGAATTGGGTGACAGTGAAGAATAATTATCCTCTACCGAGGATAGATGTCTTGTTTGATCAATTATAGGGAGCTGAGGTGTTTACAAAGTTAGACTTGAGATCAGGGTACTATAAGTTGAAGATAGCAGAGGCTAATATACCGAAGAGTGCATTTAGAATAAGAGATAGGCACTTCGAGTTTTCGGTGATGTCATTTAGGTTCACTAATGCCTTAGTAGCTTTTATAGCCTTGATGAATAAGGTATTTCAACCTTACTTAGATCATTTTGTGGTTGTGTTTAACGAGGACATTTTGGTATATTTGAAATGTATAGAAGATAATTTTGAACATCTGAGATTGGTTCTACAGATAATGAGGGAGAAACAGTTGTATGCCAAGTTTAGTAAGTGTAAATTTTGGCTTGATCAAGAAATATTCTTAGGTCATATTGTGTATGGACAAGGCATACAGGTAGACCTAAAGAAAATAAATGTAGTGTTGAAGTGGGAAGCTCCAAAACATGTGACTTAGATTAGGAGTTTCCTTGGATTAGTTAGTTATTATTGAAGGTTTATCGAGTGGTTTTCACTAATCTCAGCCCCTTTGACAAAAATTTTGAGGAAGAATGTTCCTTTCAGATGGATTGGTGATTGTTAGAGGAGTTTTGAGTAGCTAAAGCATCGATTAAATATAGAACCAATATTAGCTATTCCATCTGGATCTGGAGGATATGTTGTGTATAGTGATGCTTCACACCAGGCTTTAGGATGTGTACTAATGCAGTATGGAAGGGCAATAGCATATGCATCGAGACAGTTGAGTCTCATGAGTTTAATTACCCGATACATGATTTAGAACTTACTGCTATAGTGTTTACTTTGAAGGTTTGGAGACACTACCTATATGGTGAAACTTTTCAGGTATTTACTAACCATAAAAGTTTAAAATATTTATTAAGTTAGAAGGAGTTGAATATGAGACAGAGGAGATGGATAAAATTGTTGAAAGATTATGATTGTACAATTGAGTATTATCCTTGCAAAGCTAATGTTGTAGCTGATGCATTATGTAGGAAATCCAATAGCAGTGTGGCTCAAGTGCAGTTATCGAGGTTACCAAGACAATTTAATTTGAGAGCGCTAAATGTTGAATTAAATTTTGGGTAGAATGAAGCATTGATAGCTACATCGAAGTTGAGACTTGTATTGCATGAAAGAATTAGAAAGGCTCAAAATAGAGATCCTGAATTGGCGAAGTTAATTAAGAACTTGAAAGTGAATCTGGATTTTGAATTTAAATTGAGAGATGATACATTATGGTTAAAGCAAAGATTATATGTGCCCGATCTTAATGATTTGGGGAAAGAGATTCTGAAGAAAGAACATTTAGCAGCCTATACTATGCATCCTCATACGACCAAGATATATAACATGTTGAAATGACATTTTTGATGGCCAGGGATGAAAAAGAAAATCGCTGAATATGTGGCTAAGTATTTGACTTACCAATAGATAAAAGTGGAGCATAAAGCTCCAATTGGTATGTTTGCCTATTTTGAAGTGGAAATGGAAGAGAATCATAATGGATTTTATTATGGGTTTGCTGAGGACTTTGAGGTAACACGATGCCATTTAGATCATTATTAATAGAATGACCAAGTCCACTCACTTCTTACTTCTTTCTAGTGAGAGAGAATAAATCACTAGATTAGTTAGCTCAGAGATATGTGAATGAGGTAGTGAGGTTACAAGGAGTAGCAGTATGCATTGTATTGAATAGGGATCTTAGATTTGTCTTGAGATTTTGGGGTAGTTAACAGACAACATTGGGTACAAAGTTGAACTTTAGTATTGTAACATCCAATCCCGCAAGACGCGTACTTGACATCCTAAGGGATATTTGAGTCCGTGCCCTAAGAGGATGGCATGCTAGAGCACTCAATCATTCAAAACTCAGTACAAATTTTTTTTTGAAACCACAAATACAAAGTGAGGAAATCGATAACCAAATCAGGCCTACTTTATTTCATAAACACTTCCAATCATAGCAATACAATCATTAGAAATTTCAATAGCCATTTGGGCCTGTTACAAATATAAAATACTTTTCACAATTTCATTACATTGCAAGAACCATATACAAACATTTCCAATTTGGAAATTTATTTCAAAAAAAAAATATTCGAATACACAAGTTACAATAACTGCGGAAGACTTAATTTGATACAAAATAAAGGAAATATTAATGCAGATGCCAACTGATCCCATCCTCTATCTTTTAATTACATGCCGTAGGTATACTCCCGATTGTCTAATGGGGTACTCTTCAAGCCTAATAAAAATAACTGCAAATTTTGGGTGAGTTTTACAAACTCAATAAGGTAACCATCAATGATAGTTCACTCAATTCATGCAACACACAATTTCACATAACATGTAATTCACAATTTTGCACAATAGATCATATATCACCCCTTTATTCTAGCATAGGAAATTTCGGAATTTCAACTAACCAAACATATTTGATATAAATGCATATGAAATGCTCATGAGACAATTTCCATTTATTACGTTGTTATAACCGAGTGCCTGAACTGTCCCGTATCCATTTTGGATACCGGGCTCATTAATAACTGTCCCTTATCAGCTTAGGGGATACAGGGCTTATTATACATAGTGAGCCTTAGGCTCTTAATCACTGTTTAAGCTCTTAATTACTGTTTGAGCTCGAGGCTCTTTTCACTTATTGAGCTTTAAGCTCCAATCGGTGGCTACTCTAGTCACAACTGCCATTATCTGATCATGTATTCATATAAGGAATGCATGTACCACAATTAATCACATTATAAAGCAATTAGGTCTTCACATTCACATTCAAGTAGCACTTCAATATCTCAATCCACATTCACATTCATCATACCTTCTGTCCGCAATCCACATTTAAACACATTCAATTATCATTCCAAACATAAATTAAGCAAACAAGCAATTAAGTGAGATCGTTTAGGTTACTCACAAGTTGCTCCTGAAGCTAATGCCTAGAAGTTCCGGTAACATCTAGAGGTTGACGTTCCAGTTGCTCCTCTATACAAAATCATTCCCATATCAAAACTCATCTAAGTCTAATTTATACTTAGGTTTGTGCCTCACTAAATCCATTAAATTCACAATTCCTTTCTCATTAGATCACTTCAGATTTTTCCAAGACACACATTCTGGTCTACTGTTCACATTCAATCAAAAGGTGAAAATGATGTAATTTGTCTTCTATGTCTTATGTTTCCATTGACACAAAAATCACTCAACTCGGTTCAGTAATTTGGAAGATATACCTTGAACATTATCGGGCTATTCACATACAACTTCCATCCAGAAATTCAATATATTAGAAAACGAATCAAAATTTGACTTCTTCAAAAAAAATTTATGCCTATATCTATAGTTTGCTCTAAATCAAGAATAATCTTATTTGGAATCCTATATATCAAGATATAATCAAAAGACTAAAGAGTGTTCAGGAAGAAAATCCTATTTCACTGTTCCAACAGATTCCACACTTTGATTTGATCAATCTTTCTGGATTCAATTACAAATGCTACAAAGTTTATTTATGGATAGAAAAATGTGTTAGGAATCCATTGGTTCAAGAATCAAATCATTTTGAGGTCTAGAGAAGAAGTTATGGTCAAAAGAAGGAAGACTATTCAAGGTGAGTCAACTCATTGGCCACTTTCCCAACCAATTTCAGCAATGTCAGCCTCGTGCTTAAGCATGAGGGTGGTGATTTCCCAACCTAACAAGCAATGTCACCCTTATGCTTAAGCATGAGGGCGACTTCTACTCAACTACAAATTGCATCTTCTTCCTCTCTCCCATTTTTTCTCAAGCTCTTCCCAAAACAGAATTTCGGGTCACTTTTACCTGATCATTTGACAATTAAAAAAAAACTGGATTTAGGCCAAACTTTCTTCTAAAAAATTATTCCTTTATGTCTTAACTTCCAAATGAAACCAATTTCATGCAATTTCGTTCAATATTCCGCAAGTTATACAAAAAACACTACAGAATGTTCCAAACCACGACAAAACCCATAAACTCAACTTTCAAACTCCATAACTTTCGATCCAAAACTCCAAAATTTACAAACTTTATGTCAGTGGAGAACTTAAAGAAACATCTACAACTTTAATGAAGAAAATTTTGTCAAAATCTCTCTATGACAGTACAGAAAATTCATGAAAGTTTCAGATAAAAAATTCAACTCTCTAAAGATCTATTCTCAGAAAATTTCCAGATGACTTCCATTTTCCAAAATCCAACACTTCAAATTTTTATTTCTAGTTTTTCTACTCCATTTTATTAAACTCATTCACCATAAATTCATACCACTCCAAAATATACAAGTTCCATCAAAAGCCAAAAATTCATATTCATCCTATTCATACTCTGTTACTTTTCTGCATTTTCAACTTTCATTCTCAATCACTATTCTTCCTTTCAACTTCCATTTAAACACTCATTCCCATATCAAACCATCATTTTACAATTGATGTTCAACTCAAAAGCCATTTCCTTGATCATCTCTAAGTTTCCATCAACTCACGTACAACACACAGATATATATATATACATATATATGTACATGCACAGTGAAGAACAGAGCACATATCACTTTTTCATATCCAATTTTCTACACTAATCTTATCCATCATTTCATTGCTATTTCAACTCCAAAAAATATTTCCACATCACCCAATCACTAACAATCCATCAAAACTAAATTAACATTATAACTAAAATTTTCATCCCATTAACACAATATTTGTGAATATAAAACACATAAATGCCATGATCCATGCAGATGATAGTAATTCATCAAATTTATGTCATAAATCCACAACTCTAAGGGATTTATTCACTACTTACCTGTTAAAAAATCCAAGAGCTTTAACTATCCCAAAGTTTTAACTCCATGCAAAATCACGTACTCCTCTGTGTAGACTGACCAACTTCTAGTTTTTCTTAATGTAGGAGAAACACTTAGCAGTAGGGTAGAGGAAGGAAAAGCAAAGAAATTCCTCAAAGGAATTTGATAGAAAACTCTGTATGTTGAAGAAGATTTGAAGGAGGTTACTACGAGGGAGAAAGAACCTAGGAAAAACACTAACTCCTATTCACTCTTTAGATAACTCCAAATTACTCCAAACAAATTATAAAAGTGACTTACTAAAATAGTGGCACTTTTCACTTTCCTAAGGTTTCACTCTAACTAAGTTTCTTTTTGAAACTAACTCCTTCAATCTCATCTTCACAATATAACTATCTCCAATCATCATTAATTCCTATTCCTATTTTTCATAAACTTCTACAAATCTTTATAATTTCTGAAAACAAATCCTAAAATCACCAAAATTGAAAAATATTACCATTTCACTAACCCATAAAATTTCCAATGTAATAACATTCATAATTCTCAAAAATACACAAATCAATCCAATGTACAATTATTTTCATATGCAACTATTTCACTATTCATGTGCATGTGTATGACATAATATGCATGAATATGGAAATGCATTTCTAACTCTCATTAATCACTCACATTTACCATTTTAACC
>JAOQMP010016103.1:0-12813 GCA_027563575.1 Erythroxylum pedicellare
GTTCATTGATTAAGACCTTGGACTTAAAGAGTTCTTTAAGGTTTACCATTTGAAACTTAGTGATTCCCACTCCCGATGAAAAATTGATTTCGAACTATGATAGCCAAAACTCATTTTCAAAAGGATATTATCATCATTTGATCATTGTCTTTATCTTCCTGTTTTTATATCCCTAAAAATCCAAAAATACATTTTTACACATTTTTCTTACAATTCCTTTTAATTTAGTTAAAGTTTCCAAAGAACAGAAACCTCCTTTCTTACCAATTTAGTTTGCATTTCATGACATATAGGTTAGCTTAAATCCATTCCTTCAGGTTTCGATTAAGTGAGACAATCTGAGGATGCATCCTATATTGCAATCCTTAGATTATATTTTTGATTTGACCTCTAAAGTTAAGAACTAAAGCTCAGATCATAATGACACCGTTGCCGAGGAACCAAACGATTGGTTCTCTAGGTTAGCTTTTGTCATTTTTTTTGCTAAGTGAGGTTAGGAACCTTTGTTTAGATTGCATTTTAGATGGTTTAGTTTCATACTTGTCAATAGTATAGGATTTCATTTTCTTTACTTAACATAAAATTTTCAAAACACAAACAAACAGGATACTGAACTTTTTACATTTTTCAAACTTAGCATTTTGCACCCACATAGTTTTGAACATTTCCTTGATTGCTTTTGATACAAACACATTTTACTTGCAAAATCTACTTTCACACATACTTTCATACACCTACACACTTGCATCCATCACATCTATCCTTTTTGTTTGAATTTGTTCAATTGCAAGTAATTTTGTTACATTTTATTTTCATTTGAATTCTTCCTATGCATGCCCCGAAGAGCTAAACTTCTGCCTTTCTACCCTGAAATTGAGAGATGTTTGAGAAAGATTAGAAAGAAGAGGAGAGAAAAAAGAGAGAAGTCAAGTAGTTGTCGAAGAAGAGTCTAGTCAGCCAAGTAGTGAGAGCGAGTTAATAGAAAGAGTGATCATGGCTGAGAACCCAGCTTTTCTGTAAAACCCTAACCTTAATGCTAATTAACCTAGGAATGGTGATAATGGAGGTAATGGGGAGCGAGAGCAGGATGGTGAGAATAATGGAAATCAAAGAAGAAGGACCATTAGGGAAGCAACTACCTCTGATGTGAACTATGACCCATTTACCACTGCTTGTCCTAATTTTGACGTGAATTTTGAAGTAGAAGGTTTGCTCATTAACTCTCTCCCTAAATTTCATGGCTTGACAGGAGAAGATCCCTACATCCATTTGCAATCTTTGTCAATGATTTGTCAAAGTATGAAACATATGGGAGCTTCATTCGATTAAGTGTTATGGAAGGTTTTTCACCTATCCTTAGAGAGAAAAGCAAGGGAGTGGTATATGAGCCTCCCAATACATGTGGCGAATGCATATCATAATTAAGCCAATCTGCGAAAGAAATTCTTGGAGAAATATTTTTCTCCCTCCAAAACATCGTCAATGAGGAAAGAGATCTATTTAGCATGGCAAGATTACGATGAGTCACTCTATGACTATTGGAACCACTTCTAAGACTTGTTATCTAGATGCCCTCACCATTAGATACCTGATAAGCAGCTAGTGTAGTATTTCCATGATGGACTAAAGGGTCAAGATAAAGGTATGCTAGATGCAGCATTGGGAGGTTCCTTGATTGATCTTATAGCTTCGGAGGCATAGGATTTGATTAAAAAGATGGCCTTGAATCATCAACAACATAGTGTTAGAGATACCAGAGGAGTACATAATTGGGAGCTTCGACAACCCAATCTAGGAGAATGGAGAATCTGGAGTCGAAAGTTGACTCTTTGGAGAGTAAAGTGACCTCACAATTGTCCTTCATCACTGCAGAACTAAAGAACATGAATGTGCATTGCCTAACACCTTCTATGGATCTTACTACACCCAGTTGTGATACTTGTGGGTCAGTAACACACATATCCATTGTCTGGCCCGGTCGATATAAAGAGGTATCCGCTGTATACCAGGGTCATCCCAATCAGAAATGGGACCCCTATTCGAACACCTATAACGAGGGATGGAAAGCAAATCCCAAGCTTAGTTGGAGGAATGAGGAAGGAAGAGGACCGAACAGATTTTAACAAGGTGGAGGTGCTGGTACATCTACAAACCAGTTCCATAACCAACAACAAGCTCTGACTTTCCCACTAAAGGAGGACACCAACCAACTTCTACATAATATGATGGCACTGATTAAGGAGGAAAGGACTTTGAACAACAACCAGTTCAATGCAATAGCCTCTCTCATTCAACAAGATTCCTCTACAACCGCTGCTTGGTTTAATGCTCTAGAAAAGAGAATGGAGCAATGGGAGATGAAAGCTGAGAACATTAATTCCTACGTCACCCAATTATCTAACAACATGAGTGAGAATCAAGCGAGAAGCAGTGGAGCTATCCCCTCCAATACTGTTATGAACCCCAAAAGTTTTAATGCCACAACTCTCCATAGTGGGAAACAAGTGAGGTTCAGAAATCAAGATGAGGGAGAAGATGAAGAGAAGATTGAGAGTAGAGAATTGCCTTCAATAACTAAGAGAGTTAAGAAGTCCGAAAGTTTGAAGGAAATAGCACTTTTGGCTAAAAGAGTCAAAACAATCGAGAAGCAAGGAAGCAAATTCAGAGACCAACCAGGAATCAAGCAAGCAAGGAGCCCATGAAGCAAACGACAAGGAGGTAAGCCTAAAAGACCTTCCTTTTCCTAATTTATATTTGCTTAGCAAAAGGATGAATGATTATAAACATGAAAAAGATGTCATTGACTTGTTTGGAAAAGTAGAAGTCAACATCCCTTGGCATGATCTAGTGAAAAGGGTTCCTGCATTTGCTAAATATCTTAAGGACTTGTGCATAAACAAAAGAAAGTTTAGACCTAATGAAAGAGTACAAGTCAGTTCAAATGTGTTTGAACTTTTCAAACCCCAAATACCAGTTAAGTGCCAAGACCCTGGATCTTTCACCATTCTGTGCACAATAGGAAAAGTTACCATAAGAGGAGCCTTGCTAAATCTAAGGGCGGCCATCAATGTAATGCCAGTCTGTCTATACATCATTAGGAGTTAAAAGTCTTAAGCCTACATCTGTAGTATTGTAATTGGCTGATAGGTCTCTTAGGCGTCTAGTGGGCATCATAGACCACATTTTGGTCTAGGTAAAGGGTTTGGTCTTTCCAACTAATTTCTATGTACTTGACATGTCTTCTGAAGTTGTGCAGGACACTACTTTGATTCTCGGTAAAGCCTTCTTAGGGACTGCTAATACTATGATTAACATGAAAGAAAGTACAATCACCATGGACGTAGGAGATCAACAAGTAAGTTTTAACATGTATAAAGCTATGAAACACCCCTATGAGGATTATTTTCTTTTAGGAGTTAACATGCTTGATATTGTCATTAATGATGCATGCTCTGAGTTTAAACTCCAACATGTTTACTCTAACTCTACACTGAACCCGTTGAATGCTTTCATTATCACTGATGGCCCCTTGAAAGAAGGGTTTTCCGTTAATGTTTCAGGTGAATCAACATTGTGGACATTAACACCGAAGTGCCATGTGTTTAAGTTGTCTTACCACAGCATGGCTATCTACTAAACGTTCACCAGGAGGCCCAAGATCCTCTGTAGTTATCAAGTCGTTTCTCCTCCTTCACTTGCTTACTTACTTATGCTCTGTGATTGAATATGACATTGTGGATGCATTAGTATGCTGAATAAGTGTGGGGGAGAAATGAATGCAGTAGGATCTAGGCTTAGCATTTAGTTTATGCCATTTTTCAATTCAGTAATTCCTCTCCCGTTTATGTTCATTGTGCTTTTTAGCTTGATGCATGGTACATCTTCCATGTTTGAGAAAATTAATTGACTGATTGGGTTGCACTTTGTTTTCTTGAGTTGTTCTGGTGCCTAAAGACTTTGTATAGGAAACCTAAGTTAATTGAGTATCCATCTTGAGTCTTTACTGTGTTTGTTAGTCAAGTTTTTCATTTCTATCTTTGTTTGTTTTCCTTTTTGGTAAATTTCACCATGGCGTGAAGTCCTCGTCGCAGCGATGAACTTACCTTGTTTTCCTTTATGTTACTCTCGGGAAAATTTTGTAGTCGTGCGAATCCCACGTCGCCGTGGCGGAAGTTCCTTACAAATTTTTCCGAGACTTCACCGCGGAGTGAAAACATCTGTTCACTACGGTGAATAATCTTATTTTTATCAATTTCTATCGGGTTAATTTCCCCGCAGCATGCATTCCCCACGGTGAACCTCCCAATATTTTTCCTTATTTCTTTCGGGTTAATTTTGCTATGTTAATTTCGCGACTAGGGTTAAGTTCACTGTGGTGAATTTTAGCGTTTACCGTAGCGAAAGTTTAATCTGCGCAAAATTAACACAATAAAATTACCCTTCCACCCTTATTTTTTTTAACCCTTCAAATTCCTTCTATCCTTTTTTGTAATTTCTAGCCTAAAAATCTACAAAAATGCCCCAACCCCTTCCCCCCTCTCATCTCTTCTCCATTTTCTTAGCTGCGGTGCTCCAGACTTTCCCTCTTCTCTGACTCTTCTCGTGATTTCTTCTCTTTTTCATAAGTTTCCTTCTCTTTCCCTTATTTTTTCTTAGTTTATGTATTGTTTAGGGTAGGTTAAGTTTATTATTTTGTTCTCTTTTCCTATTTTCCATGTGAGTTTCATTTTCTTTAGGATAGTGTTTTAATCCTTTATTTATATTCTATTTCCATATGAATTTTTACAGAACAATGCCTCGTGTTAAGCTTCTAACCTGTACTACCCCCACTACCCCTCCTAGTCCCCCTAGCGATTCTGATTCTTCGAATAGTTTCACTTTTGTCGAAATAGCTTAAAAAATAGATACTATGCCATTCATCAAAGAGCGACCATTTCCTTTAGCTCCCCCCAACAATCTCATTGTCCAACAACTAATCAACTCTCAACTTATGAGATTAGTCCAACCCTGAGACCAAGGTAACGATAAATTCGTTTGGCATTTCTACACATATGCCTGATTTCATAACACCATAAACTTAATTTTTACGGTGTTAAAGCCCCCAATGCATTCACCACAACTAGCATTTGCTTCTATTACAACCTTTTTTAGTTATCCAAATGGAGTGATTTTTGATTTGGAGTACACTAGAGATGTAGGGATATAATTGTTTTAAAGAAATAGAGTTCTAATTCAGTCTCTAAGAATTTCAATTTTTAGATGGAAGTTGAACATATAATATGATTTTAGAAAAAGAAAAGTACAAGAATGTTTGGGTTATAACATTCAGATTTCTGAACCAAATTAAATGATTTAGGTGTCATTAGAAACTTAAGACAATGAGGAACATTTTTCTAGGAGGAATTGTTACTAAATTTCTTCATTTCATTGATCATAATGATCATGAAAAATTGAACTGAAGGTTGGGACTTTGGGAAGAGCTTTGAGTATCTAAAATTTATCTTAGTGATTATGCTACATATGGGTCCTCAAATTTTATTCCTATTGAATGGGAATTTTTTTCATTGATCAAGGAAATCAAGGAACGCAAGAGGGTCAAGATGAGAGGCACCTTTGAGGAAGTGTTTAAGTAAGGAATTCAAGGTGGGTAATATATTTCTGGTTATTGTGTAATATGAGCAAGTTTGTCTTATTGGTGAATATATGCTAAATTGCTTGAATTGAATGCATATGTATTGTATGTTAACTTGCTTGACAGTGAATTATTGTGATTGTTAAAAATGCATTGTGATTTATGAATGATGATCAAGTTATGCCATTGAAACATGTCAAGGCAATTTGTATAAATGAAAAGAAGAAAAAGTAAAAGAAGTATGAGAATATGAATTTGTGATTGATTGAATTGAGCATAAATTTGATTGTGTTTGGGCAAGAGAGGAGCGTTTCATTTGTCACATACACGTTGACCCATAGCCTTCTCCCGGTTTCTCTCTTGAGTTCACAAGATTCTGAAAAATTGGACTCGTTTTGTTCACGGTATAAACTTCGATTTATCTGTTTTGTTCCATGAAACTCTCGAGCCATTTGTTTGTGCATTGCTTCTTTGAATTGTCGAGTATGATACATAATTGAATGTTATGTTTTGATGCTTAAATGTACATGATGTGTTTTAAGTGATAGCATCCTTGACTATGAATATTTGAGTTAGAATTTATGGATGATTGACTTGCTAGCTAAAATAAGTTATACATCTATATGAATGAAAATATATGTATATGCTTGAATTTTATGGCTCATTACCAATGGCTATAAATGTATAGGCCATTGAGCTTCGTAGCTCACCTCATTGCTGCAACATCCCACTACCATAAGGTATATATCGGAACATCCATGGACATGCAAGTACATATCCTATGAAAATAGTATGTTAGAGAAAAACAAATCCAACTTATACATGGCATCAACTAACTTATTTAAAAGTCACTAAATTTTTTAAACTAAACATTTCATTCATTCACAAAGCTTACACTGTTTCCATTAAACAAATATTTACAAACTTCATACAGGTTCTAGCAAAACTAAAAAAATAAAAACTACAACACTTCTGGTGTCAGCTGACAAACCTCTGAGCCATAACTTAATCCAAAAACGGTTAGTCCTGTCTAAAGAACTAGGTCTCCTGTCTCATACCTGAAAAGCCACGTTGTAATTTTTGTGAGTTTTGCGAACTCAATGAGTGAACCATCGTCGATGATTTCACCCAGGTCATATACACAAATCACATAATTCACAAATATTTATTCAAAACATGTATTTTCCAAATACTCATATTAACATGGTATTTCATGTAATCATTACGAATCAGAACATATTTATATCAATACATGTGCATATGAGACACCACATTTGTTATTATTGTTATGACTAAGTGCTTTTCACACACAAAAACTAATACTGGCCCATTGGGCTCATTCAGAAACATATATCATAAAGCATAGCTCTACGTGTAGAAACAGAAATCAAGGAGCAAAGCTCTACTTATAAGCACTTTCATTACTAGCATCTCCGCTCACAACGCCTTTTTCTAAGCATGCATTTTGTGAAATGCATCAAATACTGAATATGTCATATATGACGTACAATCACAAATTCATAATCATCGGACCTAAGTTCGGCATTCAACTTTCATTAAGAATTCACATGTCATGCAGAGTATAGATCAAATCAGAGCAGTTCCAATACATACCCAACTATTAAACTCCTCGGACTTGGAGTCCAGAATTCATAAGAAAATCACAACAGGTCAATAATATTAGATGTTTAAACAAATCAAATCAAATCAATCCTAGGAAAATCATCTAGGTTGACTTATAGTATGCTCCAATAATCTATTTCCTAGATGGTCCGGCAATGTTTGACTGGCATCCAATGAGCTCCTCTATATCATACAAAACGCATTTACAAATATCACACTTTTGAACAAATGTATAAGTATTCGTTTATTCACATCTACTTATATAAAATATGCAAAATGTATGTTCAATGACAATTCTGGGGTATCTTATTGTGATCCTTATCATCAAATCATTCAGATATCAAAGCCCTCATTAATATCATTTGTTTTTATAATTTGGACCATAATAAAACAATTTGAAATCAATTACATAACTTAATTGACCACTTTAGGTTTTTCTAACAACAAAATTATGGGTCAACTTTACATAATTAATCTCATAAGGTAAATGACAAAATTAGTCAATACTTCCTTCTACAAAGTTGTTCTACCAAGTCTTAAATTTCCAATGATACTAAGTTCATTCAATTTGGATCAGTATATCGAATATTATTCTCAAAAGATTTTAGAATATTCTTAAGCTTCAGTAAAATTCTAATCTCAACTTCCAATCAGATTATGAAATTCTTAGATGCAGAATTAGAATTTAATCTATACAGAAAATTTGTATTATTAAATCTCTAGTTTAATCCAAATTAAGAATCACCACATTCGGAGCTCCACTGGACAAGATATAAGCAAAATACCGAAGTTTGTTAGGTAAAATATTCCAGTTCATACTATTCCAACAGATTCCCTCAATTTGATTAAATCAATCTTTTCTAATTCAGTTCAGAAGGCTACCAATTTTTATGGAGAGGTATAAAAATGTGTTAGGAAGCTATTGGTTCAAGTCTCATAATATTTTCAGGTCAGATGACAAAGTTATGGCTAAAAGAAGCAAAGGTGTTCAGGGTGAGTTACTTCGGGCAAAGTCACCGTCGTGCTTAAGCACGAGGGTAACTTTTAACTGGCCCATGCAATGTCACCATCGTGCTTATGCAAGAGGGTGACTTCCCTCTTGCTACAGGAAACCATTTTCTATATGTTTTTGTAGAATTTTTTTCCCTCTCTTCTTCTTCTACATCGAATTTCTCCAAACTAAACATAACCCTTTTTCTAACTTAAATCCTTCTTACTTATAAATCATGCATTTCTATACCCAAAACAATCTCTAAACAAATTAGATTCAAGTTTTACACTTCAAAAGTCACAAATCCGAATCTCCAACTATTCTTCATCTCTCTCTACTATAATTTTTCAAAAGCTCAATCTCACATCAATTAACTCAAATAACTTTCAAACAGTTCTTCCAACTCTTTTTTAGCTCATTAGTACACATAAAATTCCAAAAATCCAAGATTCACACTTGAACATCAAAATTCGACTCTCATATATGCAAATTTAAATTTTCTGCATTTTTCGCACTTTCATAAATTCAATTCCTCATCTAAGTCATTTAGCACATGTTTTAACCAAAACTCTACTGCTTAACCTTCATGCATGTATTCATCTCTAACATTAGTCATCATCAAAATCATGGTTGAACAAGGTTTCCATTACATTTTTAACAACTCTGCCTTTACATTGAAACTACTCAACTTTCTCAATTCATGCATGAACTAATTTTCAACCATCAAAGCATCATTTACACAACACCCAAAAACAAACTTAAACACAACTTACTTGCTGTTTAAGAAAAAATTCCAACAGTGATATTGAAGAACAATTTTCGGTGGATGAATAAGGAAAATAATTTGGAAAAACATTGTTCTTTCGGTGAAGAAAACAACAAAAGAAGGAAAGAAGATTACAGACAATTTCCTTCTCAAAAACACTTGCTACATGTCCACTTTGCATGTATTACATTTTTCATCCTATTAAATCTGCCATATGTCACCACACATACAAGCCATTTGTCACATATATATATTGCCACGTGTCACACCATAATTGGCCCAAAAACTAATATTTTTCTAAAAATCACCAAAAATTCCAAAATACCCAAAATAAATCAAAATTGCCAAATCACATTTAATAACTCAATTATGCCTGGAAAATGTCAATAAATGCGTGTATAATCATATGAATGTGCAAAAATGTGCATGTTATGTTTAGCTTATGCATGACTTGCATTTTCCTAATTTCTCAATACTTTCTTATAATTCATAATTCTAGCCCTAACATGGGTTAATGGGATGTTACAATTCTCCTCTCCTAACAAAAATTTCATCCTCAAAATTCTTACGTGAATGGTCAAATAGGTAAGGGTACTGATTCCTCATATGCTCCTTCGTCTCCTAAGTGACTTCCTCTTTTGAATGTTTCTTGCAAAGGACTTTCACCATTGGGATCACTCAGATCCTCAATTGTTTACTCTGATAGCTAATTATCTTAACTGGTTCTTTAACATAACTTAAATTACTAAAGACTTGAATCTCTTGATTCGGTATCATATAAGTTGGATCCGATTGATATCGCCTAAGCATACTCACATGAAACACATTATGTATCTAAGTCATTTCCAAAGGTAAGGCTAACTTATAAGTCAATGGTCCAATTCTTTCAATTATCTCATATGGAACAATATACCTCGGGCTTAACTTACCTTCTTGCTAAATCTCAATACACCTCGCCAAGGTGATACTCTCAAAAATACCTTATCTCCCACCTGATCCTCCATATCTCGTCTGTACTGATCTACTTAGCTCTTCTGTCTGTCTTATGCAATTTTAATTCTGCTACGGATCAATTTCACCTTGTCAATAGTATCCTAAATCAACTCTTGGCCTTCGACAATTCTCAGACCCCCTTCATCCCAATACAAAGGCGAATGACACATCCTTCCATACAACACCTCATAAGGAGCCATATCGATATAGTTGTGATACTAATTATTATAAACAAATTCAATCAAAGCCACATACTGATCTCAAACTCTTTGAAACTCCAGAAAACAAGCTCTAATCATATCCTCAACAGTCTTAACCGTTCTCTCACTCTGACCATCTGTCTGAGGATGAAATGCCATATTGAAATTCAACTTTGTACCTAAAACTGCCTGTAAATTACCCCAAAATCTCGAGGTAAATGTAAGATCCTTGTCCGATATAATGGACACTAGAACCCTATGTAATCTCACAAATTCATTTACATATCACTGAGCTAATAGATCTAGTGAGTAATTTTCCCTCATTGGCAAGAAATGGGCCGACTTGGTCAGTCTATCCATAATGAACCAAATGGCATCATGTTGCCTCAGAGTCCTTGGTGAACCCATAATGAAATCCATCATAATTTATTCCCATTTCCACTCTAGAATAGATAAGGAATGTAATTTTCCAACTGGAGCCCAGTGCTCAGCCTTAACCTGCTGGCAAGTTACGTATTTAGAAATGAACTCAGCTACTTGCTTTTTCATACTAGGCCACCAGTAATGTTGTTTCAGTGTGTTATACATCTTGGTAGTACCAGGATGCATAACAAAAGTTGCTACATGTGCTTCCTCTAATACCTCTTTCCTCAAATTATCAACATCAGGCACGCGTAATATTTACTTTAATCTCAAAGTAAAATCTCTCACTTCAAATTCAGAATCCGGATTCACTTTCAACTTCTCAAATAACTTTACTAATTCTGGATCTTTATTCTGAGCCCCTTTGATTCTTTCAAGCAATACCAGTCTCAACTTTAAAGTGGCTATCAGTGTATCATTATGCTCCAAATTTAAATCAACATTCAGTGCTCTCAACTGACCTAGGTTAGGTAACCTCGATAGCTATACTTGAGCCACACTGCTATTAGACTTCCGACTTAATGCATCAGTCACCACACTAGATCTACCACGATGATACTCAATTGTATAATCATAATCTTTTAACAATTCTATCCATCTCCTCTATCTCATATTCAACTCCTTTTGGCTCAACAAATACTTCAAACTCTTATGATTAGTGAACACCTAAAAAGTTTCTTTATATAGATAATGTCTCCAAGTTTTTACGACAAACACTATTGCAGCAAGTTCCAAATCATGGACTGGATAATTAAATTCATGAGACCTCCACTGTCTCGATGCATAAACTATTACTTTGCCATTCTGCATCAGTACACATCCTAAACCTTGGTGTGACGCATCACTATACACAACATAACCTCCTGTCTCGATGCATAAACTATTACTTTGTCATGCTGCATCAGTACACATCCTAAACCTTGGTGTGACGCATCACTATACACAACATAACCTCCAGAACCTAATGCAATAGCTAATAATGGTGCTGTAGTTAACCGATGCTTAAGCTCCTCAAAACTCCTTTGACAATCATCATTCTATTTAAAAGGAACATTCTTTCTCAAAAGTTTTGTCAAAGGGCTGAGATCAGTGAAACCCCTCGACAAACCTCCTATAATAACCAGCTAATCCAAGGAAACTCCGGATCTCAGACACATTCCTTGGAGCCTCCCACTTCATCACTGCTTCCACTTTCTTTGGGTCAACCTGAATGCCTTGTGCAGACATGATGTGACCCAGGAATACTACTTGATCAAGCCAAAATTCGCACTTGCTGAACTTGGCATATAACTGTTTCCCCCTCATTATCTAGAGAACCAATCTCAAATGTACAGTATGATCTTCTCCACACTTCGAGTACACCAAAATGTCATCAATAAAGACAATTACAAAGTGATCTAAAAAAGGTTGAAATATCTTATTCATGAAAGCCATAAAAGCTGCCGGGGCATTAGTCAATCCAAACGGCATTACCAAAAACTCGAAGTGCCCATATCTTGTTCTAAATGAACTCTTGGGAACATCAGCCTCAGCTATTTTCAACTGATAATATCCCAATCTCAAGTCTAACTTTGTTAACATCTGAGATCCCTGTAACTGATCTAATAAATCATCAATCCTCGATAATGGGTATTTATTCTTCACCGTGATTTCAACTGCTGATAATCAATACATAATCTCAGAGTTCCATCCTTATTCTTTACAAACAATACCGGAGCTCCCTATGGTGACACACTAGTCCTGATGAAACCCTTATCTAACAACTCTTGTAAATGGGTTTTTAATTCCTTCATTTCTACAAGTGCCATCCTATATGGAGGTATTGATATTGGAGCGATACCTAGAGCAAGGTTTCTAGTGAACTCTGTCTTCCTTTCTGGGGGTAAACTTGGCAGTTTTGTAGGAAACACATCTAGGAAATCCCTAACAATTGGAATATCCTGAATGGTTTGTTCATTCCAAGTGTCAACTACATGGGCCAAATAAGCCTCACATCCACCTTAGATCAGTTTCAAACCACTCATAAATGAAATTAATCGAGCTGGGATAGCCTGACTAACTCCTCTAAACACCACTCTCGGCTAATTGGGAGATTCAAGAACCACTTCCTTAGTGTAAGAATTCATTATAGCCTGATGAGCTGTAAGCTAATCCATGCTAAGAATTACATCTATTTCCTTTAACT
>JAOQMP010016111.1:0-12813 GCA_027563575.1 Erythroxylum pedicellare
CCGTATACATGAATAGTAACATACACGTGAATAGTATTGTATGTATGAATAATACCGTACACTTGAATAGTACTGTATACTTGAATTACAGCAACTACACAGTTTAATGCAAAATTAAATTAATGAACAGTTGTCACCTTTGAGGTTACTATTCAACAACTTTCACTGTGTTCACCGGAACTCTGAACGGATTATGCTAAAAAATTCTTCATAATTTTCTGACCTCGCTCTAATACCACTTATTGTGAAAATCGACCAGAGAGCAGGTTCGCAGCTAAATAGGACGAGGGGAATAGTAATGAATACACAGATTTTACGTGAAAAACTCACAAATTAGGATAAAAACCACAGGCAAAGATAGAAGACTTTTACTACTGAGAAAAACTGGAGAATTACAAGGAAAAACTAGACCAAAAATATACATAATATTTTTATTTCTCTCTTTCTACTCTGCTTCTTATCGTTCATCTCCTGCCTATTTATAGGCAAGAGAATGAAGGTATGGTTGGCCAACCATCCTTCTTGTTTTATTAGGCATGGTTGGCACCAAAATTTAGTGCCTACCATACCCACCAAGTCTGATAGGAGGAACAGTTGGCGGCTGAGCAAGTGAACTTGTTGGCACTGTGACTTGAATCCAAGGACTGGAATTCTGTGGAAGCTGAACTTGTGAGGTAATAGTAAAGTTAAAGACGCAATGGAATGGAAATAAAGAATCATCAAAGTCAGTATGTCGGGCAAAATATAATTTTCTAGTATCCTTGTCAAGACATCGGTACCCTAAATGATGAGGAGAATAACCCGCGAAAATACATTGTTTGGTATGAAAAGAAAATTTATTTTTGTTATAAGGATGAAGTAGTGGGTAAATTGCACACCCAAAGACGAAAAAAAGTATAATTAGGAGATTATTTAAAACAAACTTGAAAAGAAATGCGATTAGATAAAGAAGTAGATGGAAGACGATTAATAAGAAAAATTGTGGTTTCAAAAGTGAATTGCCAATATTTAAATGAAGAACTAGAATGGCGTAATAATGTGAGGCCAATATCAACGATATGTCTAATTTTCCTCTTTGTTGTGCCATTTTGTTCATATGTATAGGGACATATAATTCTATAAAAGATGTCATGGTTTTGAAAATGGTCTTATTGAAATTGTTTGATGGGATGATCAAACTATTTTTCAACCAAGGTTTTAAATTGACAAAAGATATGGAAAACTTCACTCTTACATTTCATAGGAAATAACTATGTAAATAAAAAGCAGTCATCAATAAAAATGACAAAACATTTATGTCCAGAAGAAGAACAAATAGGATGCAGTCCCAGATATCTGAATGAATCAATTCTAATTCTAAAGGTTGAGTACTTCAATTCTAAGTTAAAGATAAGAAGTTCTATGTAATTTACCTAAACAAGAAGAGGAACATTTATGAGAAGAACGCTTAAAGAAGAACATGGTAACTGAAATTGATGAACTAAACAACTAAGAGTTTGAAAATTGGGATGTCCAAGATGAACATACCAATCTTCCAACATAAGTAAAAATGCCATAGCCTCAAAATTCTATTATTGATGAAGAGATTCATATAACTTGTAAAGACCAAGCTCACTTGCGTCGCACAGCAGTACCTTCTTGGTAATCCAATCCTTTACAAGACAATGATCAGAATGGAACTTAAAAAAGCAATTATCATCATGACAGAATTTTTAAATAGACAACAAAGGTTTAGTAATATGAGGAACATGTAAAACATTGTGCAGAAAAAGATGTATGGAAAATGGAATGGAGGTGGAGCCAATATGATGAATTGGTAACTTTGCCCCATCCCCAAGAAGAATTTCATCCTTACCTTTGTATGCATCAGAATGATGAAGAGAAGCTAAATCTGGAGTGACATGATGATTTGCGCTAGTGTCCGCATACTAGGAGAAGGATTGATCCAAATCAGATGGAGAGTTGGCAGGAGAAGAGGGCAAACCAGTAGTCAGATTAGCTTGAGACTGAAGACCACCAGATTGTTTTATAGAGGTTGGATGATGTTGTTAACCAAAGTTAGCATCAAATTGATGTCGACAAGTGAGAGCAGATTGATTATGGTAACCATAAATCTAGCAAATAACAGAAGGATGGCGGGACGAAAAAAATCTAGATGACTAATGAGAAAAACCACGTCTCCTTTAGCACCACGCCTATATCCTCAGCAAGAAAAATTGGGGGAATTGTGATGCTGGACTAGATTAATAATAGGTAAGGAAGATTGTTGTGCTTTGAAGAGTAGTTTATGAGCTACCAATTGACCATGTAATTCAATGAAGGAGGAAGAAGATGCTTGTTGTTGTAAACAACTAATGATGCCATTATACTCTACTCCAAGCTTGTGAAATACAATGGCATTAAATTCTATAGGATAAATAGGTTGACTAGCTTGCACCAATGAATCATTTAGTGATTTTGCTTGATGAAGATATTCAAACATTGATTTATCATCTTTGGAGAGATTATGAAGCTCAAAATATAATTGAGTGCACTAGGCATGCTTACAACACCATAAGCAGCAATGAGAGAAAGCCAAATTTCATATGAAGATTGCAATCTGATGAGATGAGGAAAGATCTCTTCAGAAATAGATGATAGTAGCCAAGAGAATAAAATATGATCTTTCGTGAACCAAGCACTGTAGGCTAGATTTATCTCTTGCTAATTTCTGGATGGGTTCAAGATCTTTTTTGAGGGTGTTGATTATGTCCCATGGAGTATACCATGAAGGTTATAAAAATTAAGCAAAGGTGTAAACTGTAATTTCCAAGAAACATAATTTTTGGAGTTGAGTTTGATGGGAAAAGTTTGATTCACATATGTAGGTAATTGAAGAAGAACCAGAAGAAAAGAAGGCCAGGATGGGTGACGTGATTTGTGGTGGGACAGTAGTAGTTGACTTTGAGGAAGGAGAAGAAGATGTATTTGGATTGGCCATTGTAATTGTCTCTAACACCAAATCAGTAAAGTAGATTACAAATAATTGATGTATTTCACACACTATTAATAGGTTACAAGAGCAACATATGTATATAGAGGAAAGCATAACAGAGTATCTAAAGTATCTAAGTACAACTATTCAAATATACAAAAAGAAGGGATATTAAGAGAGATATGTGGAAACCAGATAAACATTAGTTTACATGCATAAACCAAGATAGAAAACCTACAACAAAAGCCACATCTGGATGAGAATGTGTGGCATAAATCAATCTCCCAATCAAGCTTTAATATATCCTTGCATCTCTTATCCACGTGTCATCATCTAATGTGAGATTTTCATTGATGTTCATCAACATTACGACAACCATGCAACCAGTCATATGAAACTTCTTCAAAGTGTCTTCCAAATACTTCCTTTGTGATATAAATATTTCATCACTTGTTTGAATGATCTCGAGTCCCATAAAATATCTTAACTCCCCAAGTCGGTCATATCAAACATTTTTTTTCATAGATTCTTGAAACTCAAGTAAATGTAATGGAGATGAACTAGCATCAATCATATCATTGACATAAAGGCTTACAATCATAAAATCAGTTGTACCTGTGACTTGACAGTCTCACCCAACTCTTTAAACTTCAATCGATCTCTGGTCATATGGTGAGAGCATCTGCTATCTATGTACCAAATCTTGTTCTCTTCCTCCTTTGCTGCAGTGAAAGTCATGAATAGGAAGTTGTCATCTTCATCTTCCTTAGCATATTTTTCTTGTTTTGGTTTAGACCAACAATAATCATTTATGTGTCCATATTTTTTATAGTGTGTGAGCATTTCAGCATGTTGTTTTTGCCATAACCTCTTCCTCGATATTTTCCTCGACCTCTACCTCATGTTCGTTGTATTGAGGACTCAGGTTCCCCCTTAGTCTAGAAGGCTCTTTCTTCCTCCTTCATGCTGAATCGATTGATTCTTGCTTCATGAGGCTGAAGAGACCCCACCAACTCATCAAAGGAAATCTAAGACAAGTCCTTTGATTCTTTAATTACTACTACTGTGTGATCAAACTTGGATGACATACTTCTTAAAACCTTGGCAACCACCCCCTCATTTGAAATTTGGTCTCCATACGAACTCCTTTGGCTCACTACTAAGGAGACTCTTGCCAAGACATCCTGAATAGATTCATTACTCTTCATGGAAGATGTTTCAGACTCACATCTAAGTGACTGCAACTTCATAGTAATTACTTTGGACGAGCCCTGGTATTTAGTTTTGAGAATCGTCCATGCTTGCTTAGTCGTGGTAGCTACAACTATCTTGGAAAAAATTGATTTGTGCACTGCTTGTTGGATGAAAAAAAGTGCTTTTGCGTCTTGCTTTTAGTGTTCCTTATTGTGTGTGTCTCATCGCCTCTAGTCTCTTCATACCCTAACTTGATGTAACCCCAGAATTCCTGAGATTTAAATAGGATTTTCATTTTGATTTTCCAAAATTGGTACGAATACCCCTTAAACAACAAGATTTGTGGCTGAGAAATGTTACCATTAGCAATTATATTGGTGGCCATCCTTGCGTTCGAAATTGATGAGAAGTAGATACAAAATATAGCCCAGTTGATAAGATTGCATCTTTCTGTTACAACAAATCAGTTGTAACAAAATCAATTCCATTTAAATTTTAGTTTGAATAAGTCATTCTGTTTTAGATCAGTTTGTTATGTTCAAGTTGAGTTCCTGGTTTTTAACATTTTCAATTTCAATTTTTTATATAAATCCAAATTCTATCAATGATAAAGTACAACTGTTTTCAGTCTCTTGGTGTGTGTTTTCTGCACTCTGTTCAACAAATAGTTATTAGAGCTGTATTTTCTTATAGGACCTGTGTTGAGTGAACCAGCGAGTGAATGGCTTCAACAAACACATCTTTTTCAATCCCCATTTTTAATGGAGATAATTATCAAATATGGGCTGTCAAAATGAAGGCTCATTTGAGAGGTCTCAGTCTATGGTAGTGGGTTGAAGATGAAAGACAGATACCTCCTCTCGGCAACAATCCCATGCTTAATCAAATCAGAGCTCATAATGAAGAAGAGGCGAAAGCTCCAAAGGCCTTATCTCAGATTTATGTTGCTGTTTCTGAAACAGTTTTTACAAGAATTATGACTTGTGAAACTGCAAAGCAAGCTTGGGACACTCTCAAGGAAATTTATCAAGGGAGTGAAAGAACAAGGCAAATGCAAGTTTTGAATCTCAAAAGAAAATTTGAACTTTTGAGAATGAAGGAAACGGAAAGTATAGAAGATTACTCTAACAGACTTTTAACTGTAGTCAATAAAATCATATTGGTTGCCGAGGAATTGCCTGATAGCAGAATTGTGGAGAAGGAGTTGGTAAGCTTGCCGGAAAGATTTGAAGCCAAGATATCATCTCTTAAAGATTCAAGAAATCTTTCACAAATTTCTTTGTCTGAGTTGATGAATGCACTTAAGGCTTAAGTACAAAGGAGAGGATATAGACAAGAGATGACGATCGAAGGTGCTTTTCAAGCTAAAGACCAAAAGCAATTTCAGTCTGACAATAAAAACAACAAGAAAGGGTGGTCTAAGAAGGATAAGAGTGGAAATAGTGAAGTTGGTGACAAAGGAAAATTTCAGCCATGTGAACACTACAAGAAGACAACACACCAGACTTGGCGTTGCTGGTTTAGGCCCAATGTTGGGTGCAAGAATTATAGTCAAAAATGACATGTGGAAAAGGTTTGTAAATATAAGAAACAAGAAGAACAGAAAGCTCAAGCAGCTGATCATCCACAAGAGGAGCAATTATTTGTGGCAACTTGTTTTGTTGGAAACACCTCCAATGAAGTATGGCTTATTGATAGTGGGTGTACCTGCCATATGTCCAACGACACATCGATATTCAAGGAGCTTGATAAATCATACATTTCCAAAGTCAGAATTGGAAATGGAGATTGCATTGATGTTAAAGGCAAAGGAGATATTGGCATTAACACCAGCTCGGGTATAAAATTGATCAATAATGTTTTGTATGTAACTCTAATTAACCAAAATATATTGATTTTTGGTCAGATCTTGGAGTAAGGTTTTTCTTTAAACTTTAAAGACAAAGCCTGTGAGATTTTTGATTATAAGGGACAAAGATTGTTCTTACTGAAGATGAAAGGGAAAAGCTTCTCGTTGGATTGGGAGGAAGCAAATTCTTGTGCACATTCTAATTTTGTTGATCAGTCTCAACTTTGGCATAAAAGGCTAAGGCATTTTCATTATTATACTATCTCATTTATGCATAAGAATGGGCTTGTGCAGGACTTGCCTATAGTGAAAGAAGGGACTGAAGTTTGTGAAGTTTGTCAGATGGTAAAGCAATCCAGATTGCCATTTCCACAGAACAAGGCCTGGAGAGCTACTAAAAAACTTCAGCTTACTCATACGGATGTGTGCGGCCCGATGAAGACTCAATCTTTGAATGGAAGAAGGTATTATATTGTGCTCATTAATAATTTTAGCAGAATGTGTTGGGTCTACTTTCTAAATTTTAAATCTGAAGTAGCTGATGTTTTCTGGAAGTTCAAAAATTGGATTGAGAATTAAAGTGATCAGAATATAAAGGTGATTAGATCAGATAATGGAATTGAGTATACATCTGAAAAATTTGCCAAGTTTTCTGAAGATGCAGGTATTGAGCATCAATTCACAGCAACTTACACCCCCTAACAAAATGGTGTAAGTGAGAGGAAAAATCGAACAATAATGGAGATGGCCAGGTGCTTGTTGCTCGAAATAGATTTGCTAAGAGAGTTATGGGCTGAATCTGTCAATACTGCAGTTTATCTACTAAATAGGCTGCCAACAAAAGAACTGGAGAAAAAGAAGCCATTTGAAGTATGGTTTGGTTACAAACCCTTAGTGCTAAATTTCAAGGTGATTGGTTGCATATGTTTCACACATGTTCCTAATGTGAAAAGAGACAAATTAGACAAGAAGGCTGAAGCTGGAATTTTCATTGGTTACAACAGCATTACCAAGGGTTATAGATTCTATCAACCTGTGACTAAGAAGATTATTATCAGTAGAGATGTTAAGTTTGATGAATCAGCTATCTGAAATTGGGATAAGTCAGAAATGGAGCATAAAGAAGTCAAAGATGATTTTATTAAGTTCCAATCTGATGATGAATCAATTGATGATGCTTCGGTAAGGGGTACTAGATCACTCTCTGATATTTATAAAAATGGTAATGTTGTTGTGTATGAACCAACTAACTATAAAGATGCTGCAAGTGAACGCAAATGGGTTCAAGCAATAAAGGAGGAGCTTAGAATGATTGAGAAGAACAAGAAATGGGTACTAGTGGATAAACCAAGTCATAAGAAGGCCAGTTGAGTGAATTGGGTGTTCAAGTTAAAGTTGAATCCAAATGGAACAGTAAACAAGTACAAGGCCAGATTGGGGGTCAAGGACTATGCCCAACAATTTGGTGTGGATTTTTTAGAAAATTTCACTCCAGTTTCTCAAATTGATACGATCAGAATGCTCTTGGCATTTGCAACTAAAAAAAAACCTGAAAATATTCGAGGTGGTGTAAGAAGAGGAAAAGGTAGAGGAAGAGAAGAGCTTCCATATGAGCCAAGGATCTTTTTGTTTGCTGAAGAACCAAGGGGATCAACGAGGCATATTTCAGTTAGAACATCTCACGGAGTACACATTAAAGATACAGCAGGAAAGAATCTTGGATGCCTCGGGTTGTTTGCAAAGAGAAGAGGCATTTTAAGTAAGTCTCTAAGCAAGGAAATCAAGGTGGGTACATGGTTATAATAAAGTAAATAAGCTACTACTGTTTTCTTTAAATCAAAGAAGTTTATTTATTTCAATTGCATCATAAGTGTTGCGTTTTTTGCTTTTGAATGATTTGTGAAATTGTGATACGTTGGTTATATGAATTGTGTGATGATTTATGAAAAGACTTTGCAAATAAGTTCTAAAAAGATATATTTTCATGTAAACATGTTTTCAAGAATGGTTTTCAAGAAATATTTCAATTATAAGACAAGTAAGTTTTCAAGAAGTGCCATTTTGGGCAATAAGTTTACAAGCCATGAATTATGTGATATGTGGGTTTGTGGTAGTCCCTTAAGTTCAGTCACGTGCACGTTGACCAAGTTAAAGGCTTCTCTCACCTACCCGCTAGTGGCATGGAGCTCCTTCATGGACTCTCCTATGTTCACGACTACACAAGATCGTTATGGGGATTGTGTAGTACGTTCTATTTCTGGATCCACCCAAGCCATTCTGATGTGCTTATATGCTCATGTTATGTTAGCAAGTTTGATGCATTCATGTTTTGTGACTTGGGAATTTTGGCTGAAAGCCTAAGAAACTTGTTTTCTTTAAACTCAATGAATGTTTTCTATGACAAGAAAAATGGTTTCAAAAGTTTTGCTTATTTGTTTTTGTTATAAAATGCTACCCACAAGCTTTCAAGCTCACCCCCCCCCCCCTTTTAATCCCATCTTCAGGTGATAGCTAAGAGATCAAGTGATCATGAGCCTAAGGGAAATTCTCCAAATTTGCTTAATTTATAGTTTGAGTTGGTTTTGGGAATGCACAATGTTATGGTTGCATACCCAGTTTATTTGTTTAAGAATTTTTGGAATTTGAGACTTTGAGATGAGGATGTAATATGGATTAGAATGCCATTAAAGGTTTCTAAAACTTTATTCTTTTGCTGTTATGGAAATATGAATTTTGTATAGAGGACATTAAGATGATTTTCAGCTTGAACAGATGGTTTGAGCATAAGTTATGGATATATATATATATATATATATATATAGACACGTATGCCTAAATGAGATTCATATGAAGGCAAGACAGGAATTATGATTGATCAGGTGTAGTTGGATATGAAAAGACAAATAAGTTAAGATTTGAGAGTTTAATGAAGTCAATTTGGTAACTGAATGGTTAAGCTCAGAACATTCCAAGCTTCCGAAGTGCAAAAATTACAAGACTTCCATAGGTAAAATTTGTGTTATGAATTCAAGGGAAAAATTGGATTGATCTGGGCTGAACTAGGCCAAATTGTCTTCTAAAAAGCTGTAGGTCTTTGTTTTAGCTTTCCAACAGTATGTAGTATGATATTTTTGGACCTCTACATCAGGAATTATGGTCCTTAGAAAAGGAAATGCTTAGGAGTATAGAGATGTATCATCTGTAATGACGTCATATTGTCTTTGATGACATAATTCGTCTTAAGAGATGTATCATCTATAATGACGTCATATCATCTGTGATGACGTCATTTATCCTAAGAGATGTATCATCTGTAATGACGTCATATCATCTATGATGACATAATTCATCTTAAGGGATGTATCGTCTATAGAGACATATCGTCTGTGATGACATCATTGTCTATAGAGTTGTATCGTCAGTAAAGACACATCTTCTTAACAATTTGCTTCATCTAATGTTAACCCCCGCATCGTCTTAAGACTTTGCTTCATTTTAAGTTAACCCCACTTCGTCTTAAGAGTCGCATCATCTTA
The DNA here is from genome assembly GCA_027563575.1 of Erythroxylum pedicellare. NCBI lineage: Eukaryota > Viridiplantae > Streptophyta > Magnoliopsida > Malpighiales > Erythroxylaceae > Erythroxylum > Erythroxylum pedicellare. The sequence continues at coordinate 9,554 of JAOQMP010016111.1, forward strand.
AGTTGACTTTGGTTCATCTTAAGTTGAATTAAGTTTTATCAGTCTTTGTTTCTTCTGCTTTCTATTTCGTCTGCTTTCTACTCATGTGACCTAAACTTCTACTTCTGTACACTGTTCATTTGATGCTATCGTCTGCTCCATTTTAGACCTTTTAGATGATAGAATTTGTCTTCAAGGCCTCATAGAAGTTGTAGATCTTGAAGTCCTCTTTCAAACCCTCTAAGAAAGACCCTGATCTGAAAAATCTAGAGTAAGTTATGCCTTTTATCCCGAGTTAGGTGCAATATGATTGAGGTCAAAACCCTGTTTGATTCTTTCAGCCATACTTCGTTATCCGACCTCCAAATGAGATGAACCTCATGTCTAGATAAACTAGAGGCATAGAGCTATCAAATGATCTAAAGGAATAGAATTTTTTTAAATAAGCCTTTAAGATGCTCAATATCTGAATGGAAGTTGAGCATAGAATATTTGCTTCAGTATAAGAAAGATTTGAAAGATAGGACCTGACACTACAGTATTAGAAATAAGGATTAGCCGAGGATGACTAATGAGGGTTAAATGGGAGTAACCATGCATAGTAACAAGCACAAGCACCCGTCTTATGATAAGGAATGTTGGGCTCTAGAATCGGGGTCCAACACAGCTGTGGTATCAGAGCAAGAAGAGGAATCAATGATGGTTAAGGAGACTTCATCGGAATAAGTTCAGTGATTATAATCTCGTAGGAGTTGGGTTTTGGAAATGAGATCCAACACGTGTGGTATTAGAGCACCAGAATTAGGATCATATATGGGCATCTTTGGAAATATGTGTCAGGTTATATATGTTTTGAAGTGTTTTAGCCTACAGCAGCAGCTGATCCTTAGTCAGGATGCATATGTATGAGATACATGCATGAAAAATTGTTAAGAGCTTGATCTGATAAAAATAGTAATAAGAGAGTGATGATCTAGCAGAATGTAAAGAAAAAATAAATTTCTATGATCTTAAGAAGATTGCAACCTAAAAGGTTGTTTAATGAATATGTCAAGAGTTATGATCCTCTATAAGAATGTGCTAGTAGAATTGAGATCAGAAATTTTGATGCCCGTACATCTCTACATTTAAATTAATGGAAAATATACATATGTAAGTTGTAATATGAAGGATAAATGGGAAGATGAGACGAATGATAGTGATATATATACAAGTTCAAAAGGTTAAGTTGAATTGTTATTGTAAGTACCTATCTGATGATCCCATCATCATATACAACTGAGAATATTAAGCACATATGTAATATATGTGTGGAGATAAATATGTGGACAAAATGGAATGAATTTGATGAGGCCACCCAAGCATATACGATAGTAACTATGTTCATTACTCCATTGAGTTTTGGTGATTAGAACATTATGATCTTGTGAGAATGATAGAAATTGGTCTTCCTGGGGTATTAAGAATAGTTAATAATATGATGATGATAGCAGGTGGTTGATAAAGATTGCATGAACAGTATAGATGATAGTAGTAAGAAACCCTCTTTCGAAGAGGAATGTTTCTGAGTTAGATTAAGCAGATCAGATAGTTTATGTTAAGGATGATCAATGAAAAAACTGATTAGAAATTTTTGGTAATGATTCGAAAGTGAGTATGGGAGTCCTATCCCTAACAGAGACTCAAACAAAAGAGGTAGATTATGTTATTAAAAAAGTATGAACTTTGTTTGATGTAAAGGATCATATGAGTGGATTCCTGAAATTAAGAGACACGGATTACTAATATGAGGAGTATATAGGTTCACGTTATATTCTGTGTAAGTATGTTCAGGAGATACAAATCTGACTTGATGAATGTATTACAATCACAAGAAGTTAAGTTTGCAAATAAACTGCAATTTGTGGAGAAACTTATATGAATAGGCAAACATGAGAATAAGTCAAGGTGAGGTATAAGGAAATTCAAAGAATAGAGAAAATCATTTGAGAAAGGAAGTCAATTGAGAAATTAAAAATAAAGTGAGACAAGGTTACCTCATTAAGGAATCAGTTATTTAAGGAATTACGAAGACTAATCAGGGGGCATATGGAGTTTGATAATAATTGTTTGAGTTAACAATTAATGCAACAGGACTACGGTATTGAACATTAAAGTGATCCAAGCAAAATTTTGATTATGTATTAAAGGTATTTGAGAAATTGAGAAGAATAGTTTGAATATGTGAAGAAAAATGTGTAAAGCGTAAGTAATGAAAGTAAAGAGAATTTTGTGGAATTGTACTGATATAAACTATATCAAATGGATTTGGAGATTTTATAATATACAATGATGTTGTATAAGAGATTTGGCTAAAATCCAATGCAGAATAATGAAGTGATTTCATATGTTTGGGGACAACTAAAGTCTTAAGAGTTGACTATTTGATGCATGATTTAGAGCTGCTACACTAATGATTATTTTGAAAGTTTGGAGATAGTATATACATAGGAACGTCTTGGATGTATATATATAAGTACAACTTATAAAAGTTTGAGGCAATCATTGAATTGAGAGAATTGAATATGAGACTGAAAAGATTGAAATAAATACCGAAAGACTATGATTGTACAAATGAGAAATTCCGAGTTAGGCTAAGTGTTATCATATACATTAAGCAAAAATTTGATATTGAGGTTATCAGAACTAGAGCAAAAAGAAGAATAGAATATGGAGTTGAATTTTGGGCAAATCAAGTGCTATTTGGTATGAAATTGAAGATCAGTTTCACATGAAATGACAAACCAAGCCCAAATTGAGGATTCAAAGATTGAAAACAGATATGGATTTTGAGTTCAAATATGAAGAATGATATATGGTGATTGAAATAAGAAGTATGTGATATTAATAAAGATGATTGAGTTAAGAGATTGCTATAAAAGTACAAATGATAACGTAAGTTATACATCCTAGTAGGAATACGCTGAAAAATCATTTAGCGAATAAGAATGTCAAATCAAGTGATTGAATGTTTAATTTTCTGACGGTCTTAACTGTTAAAAATATGCTTAAGGCATATAGTTTGAAATTCATAAGAACATGAAACCCATGTATAGTTCTATTTAACCTTAAGCATCACAATCACTGTCCTAGTGATGTCATTTAAATACTGTATGAGGAGTAAGACAATAGAAAGAGTCGTTGCTTTTATATTATGACGAGTAAGGCCTACAAATTGTTGAAGGCCAGAATAGGAGATGTTATTTGACAGGTGAAATTGATCAATGTTAGAACTTAAGAGA
>JAOQMP010016146.1:0-12810 GCA_027563575.1 Erythroxylum pedicellare
ATGCATATGTAAAAGAATACCTCATAATATATTATTAATAAGTCATAATGTTCGTACAAAAGTCACATATGTCCATTTGCCTAGGGCACACTACTAACATTTCTGTGATACTATAATAAGTGGTTATGATTGCCCTAACATGCTATTCTTATAGGGTATGTTCTCAGATATCCTCTAGATGTTCAAGCATACGCTCTATGGTAGTGGTGTGTTACAAATTTTGGTATCAGAGCATGATTTGGCATCCCTAGGACATATAGGAGTCATTTAACATGATATCTAGCGAGAGATTTATACTGTGATCACCCTTGTTGTTTGTTATAGGTTATCCATAATAGGAAACAAAGTTGTCGAATCAGCTGACTTTGAGTCCATAGGAGCTAATAAAGAGTCTCTGATACCTCAGTCTAACTAAATGCCTCCAAGAATTCCTAAAAGGAGAGAGAAGATATAATAAACTTATAAAGCAAGGGGCTATGGACTTCTACAAAAGTACAGACCTTGTCGAGGTAGAGAGTTGGTTAGAGAGGACAGAAAGGATATTAGACCAGATGGATTGCGAATCTGACAAGAGGTTTGAATATATTGTCTCGTTACTATAAGGTCTGGCTTACTAGTGGTGGAAGACCATTCTTGGTAGCTTTGTCTGACCATGTAGATTAACTTGGTAAGACTTTTTAGGGGTCTTCAATGAGAGCTAAATGCCAAAGATCTATTTGGATCGAAAGATGAAAGATTTCCTTAATTTGAAATAAGGGAACCTCACTGTAGCCAAGTATAAAATGTGGTTTAATGAACTGATGGGTTATGTTACAGCCTTGATCCTGACTGGGGAAGACAAATGTAGACTATTTAAAGATGGGTTAAACATGGAAATTAGAACGAGGCTGGCAATTACCAACTTAAGCAGCTTTACTAAGCTAATAGCTGCTTCAATCATAATTGAGCAGTTACTGGAGGATAAACAAGGTGAGTACAGGCAAGAGTTCATAATGAAAAGACCTAGAGAATTTCAAGCTAATTATGGCAGAAGATTCAGTAAACGCTAGAGCAGACCATCAAGATCTTAACCAAGATTGAGGCAGCCAAGGTTTAAGTGGAGATGCAATTTTGGTTATTCTATTACAGGTCAAGTGTCAGTAGGGTAGACTTATAGTAGGCAACCACCACAGATACCTAGCTATGAGCGTTGTGGGAAGAGACGTGGTGGTGAATGTTGGAAACTAGTGGGAGCTTGTCTCTGTTGTGACTCCTTCGAGCATTAGATCAGAGATTGTCTTGCTATTATTGGAGTACAATTAGGAGTGAGAGGAGGAATGGTAACTAAAATGATTGTCCAATAGAGCAGAGCAAGTGCAGTGGGACAGAGAGGCAAAGGCATAGGTAGAATAAGTTTTGTAATTCCTAGTGCCAGAATTGAGGTGTGAAGCAATCAATCACAATCCTAAACCAGGATCTATGCCATTACCATATAGGAGGCTCAAGACTCCCTAGATGTTGTTGCAGGTGTGTTATATGTCTCTCAATTTGAGGTATTTGCATTACTAGATCCAGGATCTACGCATTCATTCATCACATCGCATTTGGCATCTAAACTACATTATAAGAGAGAGATGTTAAAATGTGGCTTAGTAGTGAGTACTCCAGTAGCCAATACCACAGTACTTGGGGAAGTATGTAAAGAATGTATTATTCAGATTGATCAGGTTGAGTTGAAAGTTTATATGATAGTCTTGCAATTAAGAGAGATAGTTATTATCCTAGGTATGGATTGACTCACTACACACAGGGTTGAGGGGTTTTCATTAATTTCAGCCACTTTCATAAAGCTTATAAAGAAGAATGCAGCCTTCAGATGGACTGATGAATTCTAGAGGAGTTTTAAGGAATTAAAACACTAATTGACTACAACACTGATGTTAGCTTTTCCATTTAGATCAGGAGGACATGTAGTATACAGTGATACTTTATACCATGGCTTAGGAGGTGTTTTGTTATAGTATGGAAAAGTAATTGCATATGCATCGAGACAATTGAGACCTCATGAATTTAATTATCTAGGTGATGAGTTAGAACTTGTTGCAGTGGTATTTGCTTTGAAGATTTAGAGACTGTCTATATGATGAGACATTTCAAATATTCACAGATCATAAAAGGTTAAAGTATTTTTGAAGTTAGAAGGAGATGAATACGAGACAAAAGAGATGGATTGAGCTATTAAAAGATTATGATTGTACAATTGAGTATCACCTTGGTAAGGGTAATGTTGTAGCTGATGCATTAAGCACAAAATCAAATAGTAGTGTGGCACAGATTCAAACCTTGAGGTTACCTAATCTAGTTCAATTAAGAGCCTTAAATGTTCAGTTGAATTCAGGGTAGAATAAGGCATTATTAGCTACACTGAGACTTAGGTTGTTATTTTATAAAAGAATTAGGAAAGCTCAAAGCAAGGATCCAAAATTAGTAAAGTTTATTGAAAAGTTGAAACAAGATTCGAAATCTGAGTTTGAATTGAGAGATGATATGTTGTGGTTGAAACAAAGATTGCACCTGATGTCGATGGTCTAAGGAAAGAGATTTTATAGGAAACTCACTTAGCAGCCTATACTATGCATCCTGGTACTACTAAGATGTATAACATGTTGAAACAACATTTTTTATGGTAAGGGATGAAGAAGCAAGTGGTTGAGTATGTTGTTAAGTGTTAGACATGCTGACAGGTTAAGGCTGAGCATCAGGCACCAGTTAAGAAGTTACAGTCTTTACTTATTCTGGAGTGGAAATGGAAGAGGATCACTATAGACTTTATTTTGGGTTTGCCTAGGACTCCAAGGCAACATAATATTATATGGGTCATAATTGATAGATTGATGACATCAATCCATTTCTTACCTGTAAAGGAGAATAATACACTGGATCAGCTAACTCGAAGGTATGTTAATGAGATAGTGGGATTACATGGAGTCCCATTTTCTATTGTGTCTAATCAGGATCCTAGATTCACTTATAGATTCTGGGTTAGCTTACAGATATCATTGGGTATAAAGTTAAACTTCAGTATAGCATTTCACCCTCAAACAGACAGACAGAATGAGAGAACTATTAATACTGTGGAAGATATGCTTAGAGCTTGTGTTTTGGAGTTCCAAGGAGCATGAGATCAATGTGTAGCCCTTATTGAATTTGCTTACAACAATCATGATCACAGTAGCATTGGTATGTCTTCATATGAGAAATTGTATGGTAGAAAGTGTCAATCGCCTTTGTATTGAGATGAAGAGGGCCTAAGGATGGTTGAAGGCCCAGAGCTAATTCAAGATACTGTTGATAAGGTAAAATTGATTCGCAGTAAAGTCGAGGTGGCTCAAGATAGACAAAAAAGTTATATGAATCAACATCAGAGAGATATGGAGTACCAAGTAGGAGATAAGGTATTTTTGAGAGTATCACCTTGGCAAGGAGTACTAAGGTTCGGTAAAAAGGGTAACTTAAGCCCTAGATACATTAGTCTATACGAAATTACTGAGAGAGTTAGACCATTGGCATACAAATTAGCATTACCAGGTGAGATGGCTCATATTAATAATGTATTTCATGTCAGTATGCTTAGGAGGTATCGGTCAGATCTGACACATATGTTGCCAACACAGGAGGTTGAAATTGTAAGTAATTTGAGTTATGTGGAGGAATCGATTAAGATAGTAGGTTATTAGACTAAACAATTGAGAAACTGAGTAATCTCATTGGTTAAAATCCTTTGGAGGAATCATTCGAGAGAAGAAGCCATATGGGAGACTGAGGAGAATATATAAACTCAATACCCCGACCTATTTAGTCAATTAGGCAAGAATTTTGAGGACAAAATTTCCTAAGGGGGTAGCATTGTAATAACCCATTCCTAGACTTAAGGATTTAACTGTTAGATATCAAATGAAAATTCATGAAGTGCATTTCACTTACATAAATCGTATTCGCCAATGTACATGAATCATGATTTAGGGACATTATAAAAATATTATATGCACTCAATTGACATATCCCGAGGTATGAAAGATCTTTAATGATTATGATGTAATTAGTGTGTTGATTATGTCTTCAATTTTGTGTGATGGATTATAGTTAGTGAATTGGGAATTTATTGATAAGGTGATATGTGCATCTAGTCTAGCAAAAATGTTAAAGGATAAAACAAAATGATACATGGGAATTTAGATTTAACAAGCCTGTGAAATGGTGACATATGGCATTAATAATAGAGTGACAAATGGCTTGAATCCATAAGTGAAAAACGGTGGTATAGTTGAATAACACATGTCCTAGTGATTAAATGATAAGTGGACTAGTTATGGAGTGACAATTGGGAGTGTAAGACAAAGCCACATAATATGACTCTTAGCATGACAAGTGTTATGCCAAGTGTCCATCTTCTTCACCACACACCTCACCCATGTCTCTCACACTTGCAAAACCACCTTCTTTCATGTTTTGGTCTTATGTTTTCTCCTTCTTTCCCTTACCAATGACACACTCACATAAGCTCCATAACCTTTAAATTTTTTCCCAAAATCCTACATCTTACCACTCTAAAATCTAGTTATCTTCATCTTATTATTGAAGCAACCTTTGTGTTTTTTTTATCTTTTTATTAGAATATTCTTTATATGTGCAAGTTTGGAGTACTAGGATATCTTATAGATTGAGGTGAAAGTACAGTTAACCAAGTAAGTGATTTCTTTCCCTATTATGATATATCTTAGCATAACATTCATGATGATTAAATTGAGATATAATACATTTAGGGTTGACGAATAAGTGTGCTAGAAATTTGACGAATGAATTGATTTTGTTTTTGATACATGGAAACTCTAGGTTATAGGTTTCTTTATGTATGAATTAGATTGGGAATTGAAGTATATTAGAGGTGAATTTATTCTAATAAAAGGTGCTAGTGTAGTGTTCTTAAAATGGGGAAAGAACTAGGATTTCATATATGATAGGGAATGAAAGTTTCTCTTTGGTTTTGATGCATAAAAGATAAATTGTTTATTAGTTACCACTTAAATGATTTTGAATTGGAATTAGAGATGAATTGATGAGTAATTGAAGTAAGGTATAATTAATGAACTATTATAAAGATGTTGAAATGAGAAAGAAAGGTTGAAGGGAATGCATGGTAAATTTTCTGTTCACCCATCCTATGATCGTGAAAGCTGCATAAGCTCCTTCCAACGATCATGGGCAATGTAGTGAAGTGAAAAAATTTTCTATTTTGTCTTTTAATACTTTGAAGCAAAAATTTTTTTGTTTCATGTGATTGTTGAACCAGCTAAAGAGAAACTACTTTACCTTGGTGTTTTTGGATTTGTTTGAGGCTTGAAGTGAACCTAGATTGTTGTTAGATTAATTGGTTAAGGACTTGATAAGTTCAGGTTGTTAATTGAGGTTATAACTTAAGGAATGGATTGTTTGAGATTAATGTATCTAAATCTGAAATTTGTGAGTTATTGAATGAATGAAGGTGCTCTTATGAATGCAAATGTGATCCAAAGGATGTGAGAAATGTGAATTAGGTATGAATGAATGAGAATTGGGAAATTATGTGAATTTATAAATTATTAGAAAAGGGTTGGTGAATGTATGAATGATGAATTGAGAGTAACCAAGTTTACTTAAGGCATAATATTGGCCCCCAAAATTTTTTCTTTATGAATGAGCATGATTTGATTAATTTTGGGGTCTTGCTAGATTAATTTATGTTGGAATTAATTAGCATGTTAATGTGAGTAAAATAATATGATATAGGTTAAGGGAATTAAAGTGTTAAGGTGGCAAGTTACATGAGGTGCATTTTTGGAATATTACTTAAGTGGGAAAGCCTTAAGGCATTGAAGGAGGGGCAAATTGGGAAGAAGGAATTGTGGGCTTATGCTTTAGAAAAGAAAATTTGTTGTTTGGCATTTTAAAAGAGGCTAGAAACATGAATGAGAAAAGCGAGAGAGTGTCGTGGGTTAAGAGAAAAGAAGGGAGGTCACCTTGGTTTCAATTTTTCTTAGCCTTCAAGAGGGATTTTGAGAGTGATCAAGAAATGAAAAAGGAAGAGGAAGATTAGAGCTAAGAAACTCATTGTTTGGAGAAGATTCAAGGTAAGCTTATTTTAAATCTTTTGGATTTTTGGAAGGGTTTTGGTTCAAAGAGCTTAGGAAAATACATGGGTATAAGTATTCTAGGATCAATTTCATGCATAGGTTTCTTTGGGTTTTCCAATTGGAGTTTATTTTGAAAGGGGAATTTTGCTAATGTTTAAAGGGAGACAAGAGAGGTAAGAGGAGCAAGGGGAGTGACATCCTTGAGCAAGTTTTCAAGCAAGGAAACTAAGGTGGGTTACATTTTTATAATTTAATAATAAGCCATTAATGTTTTGTTTTAAGAAAAGAGAAATAAATGTTTTCAACTACTTTTAAAATATGCATTCATTGTTCTTTAAATGCTTTGAGAAAGTGCTATATGTATGTGTATGAATTTTATGGATGAACTGTGAAATGAGAAATGGAAATGATTTTTGAAAGGATATCAAGTATATAAATCATGTTTCGAAAATGTGTCATTTTGGGCAACAAGTTTTCAAGTTGTGAAATGCATGATTATATGGGTTTGTGGTGGTCCCCGAAGTATGTCAAGTGCACTTGATCGAAGGGTTCTCCCGCCTGTCCACTAGTGGCATGGAGCTCTTTCATAGACTCCCCTAAGTTCATGGCTACACAAGACCTTTATGGGAATTATATAGTATATTTTGTTTTGGATCCACCCAAACCATTCCAATGTGCTTATGTGTTTACATGTGCTGAAAAGTTTGATGATGCATGAATTAAGTTGCTTATGAATTGTTGATAAATTGAGATTTGAAAAATATATGTATCTTGATTCAATTTGAGTTTTAAAATGGTTTTTGCTTACTGTTGATTATAAAACTGTCACCTATGAGCTTTAAGCTCACCCTCATTCATCTCCATCTATAGGCAATGAAAAAGATATTAAGTGATCAAGCCGAGAGTCAAGGCATCACTTCAATTTGTATATTTTTGTTCTTTTCATGTTAGATCATGTAATACAAGGCTTCAGTAGCATTTTGAGGAACTATTGTTCTTGTAAATTTGGTATTTTTGGATTATAATGTAAGGTGGCTCGAAATGCCCGCTAAAGCATTGTAAAAACCTTATTCTTTTGATATTAATGAAGTGTGAATGGTCCATGGATGATGTGAGTTGAAATTAGATATACGTGAAGAAGAAATCAACTTGAGTTGATGATTTTGGAACATAAATCGTTGATATATTTAGATATATGTATGCATAAGTGAGATACTATGGAAAGGAAGAAAGGATTTATAACTGATCAGATGTAGTTAAAGGTGATGAGACAAATGAGTTGAGATTCGAGAGTTTAATGAAATCATTTTGGTAGTTGAATAGTTATGCTCAGAACATTCCAAGTTTGCACAGTGCAAAAATTCAAGTCTTCCATAAGGGGAAAATTTGTGTTTTGATTTTAGGGCAAAATCTATATGTATCTAGGATGAAATTGACAAATTGCCTACATGGAATTGTAGCTTGTTTTTCTAGCTTTCCAATGCTATAAAGTGTGAAATTTTTGGATATTGGAGTCAAAAGTTATGGTCTTTATAAGTGAAGATGCTCAGTAGTACAGGACGTATTGTCTAGTGATGACATGTCATCTGGTGAGGACGCTTCATCTTATGAGGACGCATCGTCTGGTGAAGATGTATCGTTTTATGAAGACGCTTCGTTTGGTGATGATGTGTCATCTTGTGAGGATGCTTTATTTTATAAGGACGCTTCGTTTGGTGAGGACATATCGTCCTATAAAGACGCTTCGTTTGGTGATGATGTGTCGTCTTATGAGGACCCTTCGTCTGGTGAGGACATGTCATCTTATGAAGACGCTTCATCTAGTGATGATGTGTTGTCTTATGAGGACGCTTCGTCTTGTGAGGATGCTTCATATGGTAAGGACATGTTGTCTTATGAAGACGCTTCGTCTAGTGATGACGTGTCGTCTTGTGAGGGCACTTCGTTTGAGGATGTCGTATCGTTTGGTGCATTGTTCATCTAACCCTATCGTCTAGTCACATTTTTAACCCTCTAAGTGATAGAATTTGCCTTCAAGATTTCATAAAAGTTTTAGATCTAGAAGTCCTCTTCAAAACCATTCAAAGAAAACTATAATCCGAAATCTTAAATGAAAGTTATGTCAATTGTTCCAAGTTAGGTAAAACATGATTGAGGACATGAGCATGGTTGATGCTTTTGTCCATAACTTCATAAGCAGACCTCCAAATTAAGTGATTCTTGAAGAAATAGATTTCAGACACATTTTTCCTATCTCTTAAAGAAATTTTTATTTTTTGGAGTCGATTTGAAAAGATTGATGTAAAGAATATGAGGGATTGGTCGGAGGGGCATAACTAGTTTATCAACACACTTTGGATTTTTAAGCATATCTTGAGCTTTAGAGCTCCGAGTGAGGTGGTTCTTGTTTCAAAATAAACAAAAGGCAGAGAGCTACAATTGTTTTAAAGAATTCAAATTGTGTTTTCGTGTTTAATTTGTGTGGGCACATCACCCTTATGGGACGATAGTTAATAAGGAGTCATTGAAATAACCCTACAAGGAAGCCCGCTCATGCTTTATGACTCCGGATTGTTAGACTCCAGAAACTACAGGGTATTAGACTTATGTTTTCATGACTCTGATGTTGGGCTTTGGAAGTGGAGTCCAACAGCTATGGTATTAGAGTGCCTAGGTTTTGGTCCAGGTGTACGACTAGGTTTAGGAGTATCCCAGGCATAAGATGGGTAGTTTAAGACATAAAAGGAATGTGCATTGTTTTAAATGAATAACTTGCAATGTTTTGAATTAATGTACATGATCTGAAACTATTTTGCATGAACTAAAGATTTCAATGGTATTAAATTAAAGGAGTGAAAATACCACCTCAAAGGAGAACACGAGGAGCTCTAACTCGATCTGGCTCTCACTAAGGGAGCACGGATGAATCCTATGTCCCATAAGATGCGGGAACACATTCTGCTCCGGATTCTGAGGTACCTAATATGCAACAGGAAGTGCCTCCACCGCCTCCACCAATGCCTCAATCAAACCCAAGGATCTACAGTTCTTTTAGGCCTTTGCTCAAGCTTTCTCATATTCCATAGGCTAAGGGTCTCAAGTCCCAATCCAAGCTATAGTGGAGAGTACTGGACAGCATGATAAGCTTAGTAAGTATGGAGCTATAGATTTCAATGGGACTACAAATCTCAAAGAGGTTGAATCATAACTGAAGAGGATAGTGAGAATCCCGATTCAGATGAAGTGCCCTGATGAAGAGAAACTAGATTATGTAGTGAGCTTGCTATAGGGGAATGCTTTTCTTTGGTGGGAATCAGTGCCCCACAGTCAGATTATGCCTCCGGTGTTGTCATAGAGAGACTTTATGGAAGTGTCCAGAAAGAAGTACCTCTCCATAGTTTATGCTCAAGAGAAGGCTAGGAAGTTTCTAAATCTCACACAGATGAACATGAGTGTGAGTGAATATGGGCTAAAGTTCACCCAACTGTCACGATATGCGGCCAACATTGTTCCTAATAAGGAGGATAAGTGTCGTAAGTTTGAGGGAGGAATTAATTTAGGGATCAAGGAGAAAGTCTTGATCCACAATTTCTGTGACTACCAGCAGTTTGTGGATGCTGCACTCCAAGCTAAAAAACTAGAGAATATAAAGAGTGAAGTGAGCAGAAAGAGGAAGAAACGGGAGCAGTTTTTCAAGAAAGGGGTGAGTGCTTCAATGCCTAGGAGGGGTATGAAGAGTTTTCACACACGGAGTGAGGTGGGGAGTAATGCCTCGATTAAAAGCAAGCAACCAACGTTAGCTTTAGTGCAAGTCTCAACCACAGGGGGTAATAATAGGGTGGAGAGGAGCAGGAACATGAACCCCTAATGTGAACATTAAGGAAAGCTTCACAAGGGAGAGTACTTTAAGTTACTTGGAGCATGCTTCCAATGTCGAGAGAAGGGACGCATGATCAAAGACTATCCCTAAGTAACAAGGCGAGAGGGGTCACAATTGCAAGCCCCAAGGGGAGTAGAAACAGGAGGGACCAGGCCAGTCACTACGATGGGCAGTTCTGGGGTTGCAAGGAATGTTATTCCTCCAAGAAGGCCAAGGGGTCAGGCTCAGGCTCAGGCTCAGGCAAGGGCGTTCACCATGACCAGAGAGGAAGTTGTAGTCGCACCCGAAGTTGTTACTAGTATGGCTTAGTTGTTTAGTTATGAAGTATATGTTTTGATTGATTTTAGCTCCACGCATTCATTTGTTTCTACAAGCATGTCATTACATGGTGTGAATTCGGTGCTTTTTGGATAGTCCCTTGATTGTTAGTACTCCTCTAGGAAGGAATGTGTTAATAAGTCAAACGTATAGAGAATGTGAGCTCTTCATCAATGGTGCTAGACTGGTAGTGGACTTACTACCTCTAGACCTAAAAGGCTTAGATGTTATACTTAGAATGGACGCCATGGAGAAGTATCATGCGAAGTTATATTATAGCCTCAAGGGGGTGGAATTTGATCTGGGCGATAGTAAAAAGGTGATTTTTAGAGAGGACAGGAAAATACCATCACCAAGAATCATTTTGGCTTTGCTAGATGAGAGGATGGTGGGAAAGGGATGTGAAGCCTTCTTAGCATATGTCATAGACACTGATGTGAATGAAGGGAAATTAGAGGATTTTCCAATTGTAAGGAAATTTCCAGATGTGTTTCTAGAAGACTTACTTGGCTTGCCACCGGTGAGGGAAATCGAGTTTGTCATCGACTTGATTCCCGGTATTGCGCCTATTTCGATACCACCCTATAGGATGGTTCTAGCTGAGCTGAAAGAGCTTAAGGAGCAGTTGGAAGAACTGTTAGAGACCAAGTTTGTCACCATGGGGAGCACCAGTTTTATTTATTAAGAAGAAAGATCGGACATAATGCATGTGCATTGATTACCGGAGACTCAACAAGGTGACTATTAAGAACAAGTACCCTCTACCTTAGATTGATGATTTGCTTGACTAGTTGTAGGAACCAAAGGTCTTGTCTAAGATTAACCTTAGGCCAGGCTATCATTAGCTCATAATTAAGGAGTCTGATGTAAGCAAGACAGTCTTTAGGACTCATTATAGGCATTACGAGTTCCTATTCATGCCATTCGGACTGACCAATGCTTTGGCTACATTTATGGATCTTATAAATAGGGTCTTTAAGAAGTATCTGGATCAGTTTGTCATAGTGTTTATCGATGACATTCTAGTTTATTCCAAGAGTGAAGAGGAATATGAGGAGCACCTCAAGATAGTGTTGGAAACATTGAGAGAGAAGGAACTTTATGCTAAATTCAGCAAATGTGAATTCTGGCTTCACGAAGTGATTTTCCTTAGACATGCGATATCGAAAGATGGGATGTATGTTGATCCAAAGAAAATTGAAGCAGTGGTGAATTGGCACGCACTGAAGACAGTGATAGAAGTGAGGAGTTTTCTGGGTCTAGCAGGTTATTATAGGAGATTTGTTGAAGGATTTTCCATGATAGCTACTCCGATGATTAAGTTGTTGACGAAGAATCAGAAGTTTATCTAGAGTGATGAATGTCAGAAGAGCTTTGAGAAGCTTAAGCACAGATTGACAAGTACTCCAATCCTGACCTTGCCTATAGGAGATGAAGGTTATACAGTTTACAGTGATGCTTCAAGAAAGGGTTTGGGTTGTGTGTTGATGCCAGAAGACAAGGTAATAGCTTATGCCTTGCGGCAGCTAAAACCTTATAAACTAAATTACCCGACCCATGACCTGGAATTGACAGTAGTAATTTTTTTACTAAAAATTTGGAGGCATTATCTGTATGGGGTGCAAATGAGGATTTTTACGAATCATTAAATTCTCAAGTATTTGTTAAGCCAGACGAAGTTGAATTTGAGACAGAGAATATGGTTAGAGCTAATTAAGGATTATAATTTTTTGATTGAGTATCATCTAGGAAAGGCAAATGTAGTGGCGGAAGCCTTGAGTAGGAAATCATCAAATAGCCCATGTTCAGACAGTTTATTTGCTGTTATTGGAAGAAATGACGAAGCTTAGAATAAGCTTGAAACAGGAGGAACCACATTGTATTTTTTGCTAATTTCAGAGTGAGACTGATATTCAGGGAAAAAGTTAAGGAGTTACAAACACAGGATGTAGAATTGAGTAAGCTCTAAGAAGAAATTCAGAATGGCAAGAAATCTGAAGTGGTAGTGAGGGATGATGGACTTATGGTTGTCAAAAACAGAGATCGGAAGCAGAGCGGCAGAAACGAGAGAAATCAAAACAAAAGCGAAAGAACGGATAACAAAGCGAAACGAAAGGCGGACAAAGCGGGTCACAAAACGAAAGAAATCAGAAGTGCGTGCAGAACGAAAAGAAAATCGAATTCTTAATGAGCCATCGAAAATTCGAAAGTCTCGGAAATTATAAAGCGGAAACAAATCGGATAGCGAAATCGAAAGCAAACAAATCAAAAGCGGAACAAAAACTTAATCTGACATCCGGTGACGACTATGTTAGAAAAACACCGCGTTGGAAACCTTAGACTATTCCAATCGAAATCGGTTTTTTTTTTTCATTTTCGTTCTTTCTTCCATTTCATACAAGGCAACTCAATTTCCTATTTGGAATTTATCCATTCCACAAACTCAAATATTTTATCCTTCAC
>JAOQMP010016191.1:0-12808 GCA_027563575.1 Erythroxylum pedicellare
ATTTCTAGTGGAAAGGCATGAAAAGGGATGTAGCAAAATATGCAAGTAAGTTTCTAGTGTGTCAGCAAGTCAAGGCTTAACACTAGGCACCTTCAGGCAAGTTAAGGCCATTGTCCATTCCTGAATGGAAGTGGAAAAGAGTAAGCACGGATTTTTGATGGGTTTGCCCAAGACCAGTACGAAACATGATGCCATATAGGTTATTACTGATCATTTGATGAAGTCAACCCATTTTCTTGGAATTAAACAGACTAATTCTTTGCATGTGCTAGCAAAGAAGCACATTGTTGAGATAGTAAGATTACATGGGATTTCAGATTCTATAGTTTCTGACAGAAATCCTCGGTTTACTTCGAGATTCTTAGGAAGCTTACAAGAGACTCTCGGAACCAAGTTAAATTTTAGCATTGCTTTTCACTCCCAGACAGATGGTCAATCTGAGAGGATCATTCGGACCCTTGAGGAAATGCTCAGAGCATGTGTAATGAATTTTAAAGGAGCTTGGGATGAGCATTTGCAATTGGTCAAATTTGCTTACAATAATTCATACCATTCAAGCATTCAGATGGCTCCTTATGAAGCACTGTATGGAAGAAGATGTAAAACTCTAATATGCTGGGATAAGGAAGGAGAACGGAAACTAGTTGGGCCAGAGTTACTTCAGATGAAAGTGGACAAGGTCAACTTAGTTAAACAACGGCTTAAGGCAACTCAAGATAAAATGAAGAGCTACACTGATGCACACTGAAAGGAAATATAATATGAAGTCAGTGAGAAAGTCTTCCTTAAGACATCTCCTTGGAAAGGACTCATGAAGTTTGGCAAGAAAGGCAAGTTGAGCCCGAGATATGTATGTCCTTATGAAATTCTTGAGAGGATTGGAACGCTAGCCTATAGGTTGGCGTTGCCCCCAGAATTGTCCTAGATACATGATGTTTTTCATGTTTCCATGTTGAGAAGTTATAGATCGGATACTTATCACATCATTTAGACAATTGAGGTTTAGTTAAGAGATGATCTGAGTTACGAGGAGAGTCCCGTGGAGATTTTGGACACCAAGGAGAAGATTCTTAGGAACAAGATAGTTCAGTTAGTCAAAGTCCTGTGGAGAAATCATTCCGCAGAAGAGGCCATATGGGAGCCCTTGGAAGCCATGAAGGATAAGTATCCACACCTCTTCGATGACTCAAGTAATAATTTCGAGGATGAAATTCTTTTAAAAAGGAGAGAAATGTTGGGCCTCAAACTATTTTATTGATTTTATTAAGTATGATTTGAATAAATTTTGGAGGTCTTGATAGATTAAATATTTTGGAGTAATTAACATGTCAATGTTAGTAGGATTTTATTGCTTACGTTGGTTATATTAAAGTGTTAAGAGTGTATAACCTAAAGGGCAAAATTGGCAAGTCACTTAAGGATGAGGATTATAAGGCATGATGAAAGGGCAAAAAGGTCATCTTACAATCATTAAGGGTATAAAAAGAAGAAGAAATTGTTGTCTTGTTTTAAATTGAAGAATAAATCGTAGAAGAGAGGAAAAGAAGAGAAAAGCCAGGGTTTTTGGGAGATCTTGAAGAGTTTGAAGAATTTGAAGCTAAAGAAAGTATAAGCATTAACCTTTCTTGATTGTTAGATGAAGCATATTTAATGATAGTTGGAAGTGAAAAACAAGGATAAATATGGTTAGGAAGTTGTTGATGAACGGTATGAGTTAATGTTTTACATTTTTGGGTTAATGATCAAAGATATATCATGAATGGGCTTGTGAATGATATTGGGTTGAAATAAAGCTGAAAATGAAGTAGAAGTGATGGTTTAGGTTTAATATGGGTCATATGTAAAAGGTGGGAAGTTAAAAACTAGAAAAAGTAGAAAAGCGTATCTTCAGGGCAAGTTTCTGGACATGTTCGCCGCGGCAAACTCGATTTTCCTACACAAATATGCTTTGGTATTTTGGGTATAACTTTTTCTGTAGATGTCCAAATGGACTGATGATTCATTTTTTGTAAACTAGAGACATAGTACTACAACTTGAAAGAAGGAATCGAGTCTAAATTCAGTCTATAAGAATTCCAATTTTGGGATGCAAGTTGAGCATAGAATTTTGTTTCAACTTAAGAAATAGTCCAAATTGTTAAGGTATGACTTTCCGATTTCTAAACCAAATTGAATAGAATTTTTGTTATTGTTTAAGGAAATCAAGTGAGGCAAGAGAGGCAAGAGGAGCAAGAGCAAATACATCCCTAAGCAAGTTTATAAGCAAGGAATTCAAGGTAGGTACATGTTTATAATAGAGTAAATAAGTCACTCATTGTTTTCTTTAAATCAAGGAAGCTTAATAGTTTCAATTGCATCATAGATGTTGGTTGGATTGTGAAATTGTGTATATTTATGAAATCAGGTTTTCAGAAATGGTTTTTGAAATATCTCATGTATATGAAAAACAAGTTCCCAAAATGTGCCATATGAGCAAATTATTTTCAATTCATAAATTACATGTTATGTGGGTTTGGTGTAATCTATTCAAGAATGTCATGTGCATATTGACCAAGAAAAGGCTTTTCCCACTTGCCTGCTAGTGGCTCGGAGCTCTTTCATGGACTCCCTTATGTTTACGTCTACGCAAGACCACTATGTGGGATTGCGATAGTATGTCAAGTTTTATGACTACACAAGAAATGTGTAGTTTGTCATATTCATGGATCTACCCAAACCATTCTGATGTGCTTATGTGCTTATGAAGTGTTAACAGGTTTGATGCATACATGATTTATAATTACTCATGAATTGTTTGATAAATTGAGAATTTTGAGAAATAAGTGTTTGGTAATTTTCATGCGAAATTACTGTACTTTCAAAAAACGTATAATGACAATGAGTTTTGAAAATAGATTTTGCTTGTTTCTTGATTATAAATCTGTTACCCACAAGCTTTAAACTTACCCCTATTTTCCCCCTATTCAGGTGATTAGTAAGAGATCAAGTAGGTCAAGAGTTATGGCATCACTCCGAATTGGCATACTTTTGTATTTTCTTAAGTTAGATTTTTGGGAATTTAAGGCTTTAGCTGCATTTCAAGTATATTTTTGGATTATGAAGCAAATGATGTATTTATGGCTTGAAATGCCATTAAAGCCTTGTAAAAAACTCTTACTTTTGATATTAATGAATTATGTGTTTGGATTTGTCTATAATTTTTCTTATTTTTGCAAAGTATCTGATCGTGGAAATGAGATTAAGATTTTAAGAACTTATTTGTGGTTAAGTTCTTATCCTATTTGTTTTTGGGTTGAATTGATGGAGGTTGAAAGGATTTATGTTTGCATTTATTAGGGTAGGTAATTTTTGGGTTATAGATTCTGCTAAAAGGGTTTTCCCCGCGGCAAAGTCAAGAGTTCGCTGTGCCATAATTCTCCCAAAGGAAATTCTGTTTTTCTCATGGCGACTTCATTGCGACGAAGTTATACTTGTTCGCCGCAGTGAAATTAACTTGAAGGGTTAGGGAAGTTTTCTCACGTATGTTCACCACGGCAACACAAGTAGTTCGCCGCGACGAAGCCCGCCTTTGCATCCAAAGGATTTTTCTTTTAAATTTCCAAATTCTAAGCCTTCCTCTATGCTCAAGCTTTATGATCCCATGTTCGATGTTGTGCTCTGGAAACGGGGTCCAATAGTGGGAGAGGAAGAAAGAAGAAGAAAAAGAATAGGAAATCATCTTGTTAAGGTAAACTCCATTACTTATCTTCTTATTTAGTTACAAAAATTGATTAGAGAGAAAAATGAGTTATGTTGGAAGAAAGAAGATAACCCATCTTGATTTTTAGGATTTCTAAACTAGGTTTTGGTTTTTCTAACCTAGATGGAATATGGGTAGGTTAAGCTTAAACTCAATTTTAGCATTTTTTAATTGTTGAAGTTTTATGAATTTACATTTGAATTTGGATTGAATGGGAAATTAGTTTGTTTTAGGAAATCAAGAAAATCTTACCCAAGGGCAAGAGGAAAGGCACAATTGAGTTTGGATTGTCAAGCAAATTAGGTGGGTAATGTATTTATATTTATTGTGTAAAGGGAAAATTTTCTTGCCTATATGTGTATGCTTATTTACTTAATTCTGAATTACTGTGAATGTTGGAAATTACATTATGATGTATTATTATGTCATGCCTTGGAAGATGCCATGACATTTTGTATATTCGAAAAAGAAGAAAAAGCATAAGATGCATGAGAATGAATATATGTGATGAATTAAATTGAGCAAGAGTAATTGCTTGTGTTTGGGCAAGAGAGAAACCATTTCATTCATCATATGCACATTAACTAAGCCTTCTCCCGGTTGCCCACTTATGGCATATGAGATCCAAAGAATGGACTCATTTTGTTCATGGTGTAAACTTCAATTTCGCCATTTTGATCCATGGAACTCTCGAGCCATTTGTTTGTGCATTGCATCTTTGAATTGTCAAGTATGAAGCATTTGAGTGTTATGTTTGATGGCTAAATGTGTATGTTATGTGTTATGCATTAACTTCCTAAATTATGAGTTTTTGAGCTAAAATGGTTAATGATTGAATTGCTAAAACAAAATGAGATATATGTATATAGAACAAAATGAGATATATGTATATAAGTTATATGTTTGATTGGGTGGCTCATTGCCAATGGTTATAAATATATTAGCCACTGAGTTTTGTAGCCTAACCATTATTTTCTCATTAAGTGCAGAACGAGAAGATGGTCAATCCTTGCAAAGACTTTGGCAAACTCCAAGATAGTTAACATTTGTACTAAGTTAGTTCAACTTTTTGAATAGCTTTATAAGCATATCAAATACAAGAATTCATTTGCATTTTGTATTGAGTTATCGATGTGTTTGTTGATATGTAAATAAAGTTGTGAACAAACTCTATTTTGTTTTAGCAATGAGATTGAAAATTGAAGAAGTTTCCTTTGTGTATGTGTGTATTATTCTTTGGTTGAGGTCTTGATTGTTATGGTTAGAAATATAAATGTATGATAGAGTTTGAATGTTGGGTTCTGGGTTGCGAAATGAAAGTTTTGCTGCAACGAATGTGTGACTTTGACTACGTCGAACCTTTCCCAAAGGTGTTTTTGTTTGATTTTTGGTGACTTAGCCGTGACGAAGCCTAACTTTCGCCGCAGTGTATTTGTCCCGAGAGTGACAAAGACTTAATGAATAGAGTCTTTTAACCTTTCTTAGACCGATTTATCATTGTCTTTATTGATGATATATTAGTTTATTCCAAAAGTGACAAAGAGCATAAGAGACATTTAAGGATTGCCTTAGAGACACTGAGGAAGGAAGAGCTATATGTCAAATTCGATAAATGTGAATTTTGGCTAAGGGAAGTAGTGTTTCTTGGACATGTAATTTAAAAAAAAAGGAGTACATATGGATCTGAGGAAAATAAAAGTTGTAGTTAAATAGGAAAGACCTAAGAATATAGCAAAAGTGAGGAGTTTCTTGGATTTAGTTGGTTATTATAAAAGATTTGTAGAGGATTTTTTCATAATAGTGGCCCCACTTGCCAAATTGACAAGGAAGAATCAAAAGTTTATGTGGACAGAGAAGTGTCAAATAGTTTTGAGGAATTGAAGAATAGGCTCACAACTGCACCGATTTTGACTTTGCCTTCTAGTAGTGAGGGGTATATAGTGTATAGTGATGCCTCAAGGAAGGGATTGGGCTGTGTGTTGATGCAAGGAGACAAAGTGATTGCCTATGCTTCTATGCAATTAAAGCCTTATGAGATGAACTATCCTATGCATGACTTAGAGTTAGCTGCCATAATTTTTGCATTAAAAATTTGGAGACATTACCTATATGGAGTTACCACTAGGGTATTTAGAGACCATAAGAGTCTTAAGTATCTGATGAACTAGAAAGAATAGAATTTGAGACAAAGAAGGTGATTGGAACTACTAAAGGATTACGACCTGATGATAAACTATCACCCGAGGAAAGATAATGTAGTAGCGGATGCACTGAGTAGGAAATCGACCATAACACATATGGAGGTAGTATATTCTCCTTTGTTGAAGGAATTAGCCAGACTTAAGGTGACATCGAGGCAAGCTAAATTTGATTGTATTTTTTGGTAATTTTATAGTAAGGCCAGTGTTGAATGAGAAGATTAAGGAATTGCATGAGCAAGATGAGGATTTGAGCAAGCTCAGAGAAGACATTAAAAATGGTGGTAGGTAACAGATTATGTATTCCCAATATGTTAATTCTAAAGGATGAAATTCTTGATGAGGCGTACAATGCTCCCTATACAATGCACCCGGGGAGTACGAGAATGTATAGAGATTTGAAAAAGCACTTTTGGTGGAGATGAATGAAGAAATATATTGCCGAGTATGCTAGAAAATGCTTAGTATGCCAGCAAGTTACAGTAGAACATTAAGCACCTATCGGTAAGCTTAAACCTTTGTCTATTCCTGAATGGAAGTGGGAAAAGATTACAATGGATTTCTTGATGGGATTGGCAAGAACTAGCAGGAAGCATGACGCAATATGGGTGATTATTGATAGTTTTCTTGCTAATTCAATAGACAAATTCTTTGAATGCTTGGCCAGGAAATACATAGATGAAATAATCAGACTTCATAGGATTCCAAGTTTTATAGTTTCAGATAGAGATCCAGTTTTACCTCCACGTTCTGGGAAAGCTTACAAGAGGTTTTAGAAAGTAAGTTACATTTTAGCACAGATTTCTATCCACAGACTAATGGCTAATTAGAGGGGACAAAACGGACTTTAGAGGCAATGTTAAGAGCTTGTGTTATAGATTTCAAACGCTCATGGGATGATCATCTGCCTTTAATTGAATTCGCTTATAATAATTCCCACCACTCAGGAATTTAAATGGCACCTTATGAAGCTTTGTATGGTAGGAGGTGCAGAACTCCTATTTGTTAAGATGAGGAAGGTGAAAGGAGACTTTTAGGACCTGAGTTGGTACAAGTTACAGTTGACAAGATTAAACTGGTGAAACAGAGACTCAAAGCAGCTCAAGATAGAATTAAGAGCTATATGGATGCACATAGAAAGGAGGTGGAATTTGAAGTTGGAGACAAGTGTTTCTTAGAGCCTCTCTACGGAAAGGAGTCTTTAGCTTTGGTAAGAAGGGCATGCTTAGTCCAAGATACATAGGCCCTTATGAGATCATTGAGAAGATTATGCCTTTAGCCTACAAGTTAGCTTTACCACCAGAGTTATCTAAGATTCACAATGTCTTTCATGTATCAATGTTAAGGAAATATCAATCAGATCCTTCGCACATAGTCCAACCTTCAGAGGTTCAATTAAGGGAAGATTTAACTTATGATGAACAACCAATGGAGATCCAAAAAGGACCATGCAAGAGAGGAGGCGACATGGGAGCCTTTGGAAGCAATGAAGGAGAAGTATCCACACCTCTTTAATGACTCGGGTAAGAATTCTGGTGGCCATACATCAGATCATTTAGGCTTGCCTGTGGTCATGTGTTTGAAGGATGGTAGGGAGATGAAAAGAAGAGAAACAATGTTTGGGTTAGTCCCGTTATTTATCCCAAGGTGACCATTTGGGCACAGTCAGGTAAGGATCATTTGAAAAGAAAGTCGAAACCTTCAATTAAAGGTGAAACAATTCAGCGGTAGCAATTGGCAGGTTCGCCGCGACGAAGCTATGGAATGCTTTCCATAGACCTTTCGGGAGGAGTTCGCTGTGGCCAACGTTTGGCTTCGCCGCAGTGAAGTCCCAAGGTTGAGTAACTACACCCTTCGGGAAAAATATGCCGCGGCGAAAGTCAAACTTAACTATGATGAAGTCACCAAAAATCAAACAAAAACACCTTTAGGAAAGGTTCGCTGAGGCCAAAGTCACACCTTCGTTGCGGCGACACCTTCGTTTCGCAACCCAGAACCTAACATTCAAACTTTATCATACATTTCTATTTCCAGCCACAACAATTAACAACTTAACTAAAGAATATTACACACATACCCAAAGGAAACTTCTTTAATTCTCAATCTCGTTACTAAATCAAAATAGAGTTTGTTCACAGCTTTAGTTACATATCAACAAACACATCAATAACTTAATACAAAATATAAATGAATGTTTATATTTGATATGCTTATAAGGCTACTCAAAAAGTTGAACTATTTTAGTACAAATGTTAACTATCTTGGAGTTTGCCAAAGTCTTTGTAAGGATCGACGATCTTCTCATTCTACACCTGAGGAAAAAATAGTGGGTTAAGCTATAAAGCTTAGTGGCTAATATATTTATATCCATTAGCAATGAGCCACACAATCAAACATATATACTTATACACATATATCTCATTTTGTTCTAGCAATTCAATCATTAACCATTTTAGCTCAAAAACTAATAATTAAGGAAGTTAACATATAACACATAACATGGACATTTAACCATCAAACATAACACTCAAATGCATCATACTTAACAATTCAAAGATGCAACGCACAAACAAATAGTTTGAGAGTTCCATGGATCGAAATGGCGAAACCGAAGTTTACACCATGAACAAAATGAGTCCATTCTTCTCACATGCCACAAACGGGCAGTCGGGAGAAGGCTTAGTCAATGTGCATGTGACAAACGAAATAGTTTCTCTCTAGCCTAAACACAAGCAATTATTCATGCTCAATTCAATTCATCACATATATTCATTCTCATGAATCTCATGCTCTTTCTTCTTTTTCGAACATACAAAATGTCATGGCATCGTCCAAGGCATGACATAATAATACATCATAATGTAATTTCCAACATTCACATCAATTCACAATTAAGCATACACATATAGGCAAGAACTTTGTCCCTTTACACAATAACTATAGATACATTACCCACCTAATTCGCTTGAAAATCCAAACTCAATTATACCTTTTCTCTTACTCTTGGGTAAGATTTCTTGGTTTCCTAAATCAAACCAATTTCTCATTCAATCCAAATTCAAATGTAAATTCATAAAACTTCAACAATAAAAAATGCTAAAATTGAGTTTAAGCTTAACCTACCCATAATCCATCTAGGTTAAAAAACCAAAACCTAGTTTAGAAACCCTAAAAATCAAGATGAGTTCTCTTCTTTCTTCCAACACAACCCATTTCTCTCTCTAATCCCTTTTTCTAACCAAACTAGAAGAAAAGTAACGGAGTTTACCTTAACAAGATGATTCCCTCTTCTTTTTCTTTTTCGTTCTTCGTCTCCCACGATTTTCTCTTCTTCTTCCCTAGCTTCCACGATTTTTCTTCTTCTTTTCTCTTCTTTCACATTTTTCTTCTTTCTTTCCTCTCTTCCGAGACATTTCTCTCTTCTCTCTTCTCAATTCAAGACCATTTTTATCCTTGGTCTTCCAATTATACCCCTCCTCTTTTACCTAATGTCTATTAACTCCTTAGTCTATTAATACCATATTATACTCTAATTTAATTCTAACATTTCCATTCTAATTTCTAATTTCAACTTATGCTCACTAAATTAATGGACTCAATTATAAAATAAATAAACAAACAAACAAACAAACAAATCATAAATAAATAATTAAAAAATAATAAATAATTTAAAAAAATTTAGGGTCCAACAGAATAGTTGAACTCATGAGACCATAAATGTCTGGATGCATATGCAATCACTCTTCCATATTGAATCAAAACACATCCTAACCCCTAATGTGAAGCATCACTATATACTACATATCCTCCAAATCCAGATAGAATAGCTAATACCGGTGATGTAGTCAATAGATGTTATAATTTCTTAAAACTTCTTTGACATTCATCGGTCCATTTAAAAGGTATATTCTTCCTCAGAAGCTTTGTCAAAGGGGCTGAGATCAATGAAAACCCCTCGATAAACATTCTGTAATTCAAACTTTACATTTTAGACACATTTCTCGGGACTTCCCACTTCATCACTGCGTCAACTTTCTTTGGGTCCACTTGTATGCCTTGTCCAGACACTATGTGACCCAAGAAAACCACTTGATCAAGCTAAAATTCACACTTACTGAATTTGACATACAATTATTTCTCTCTCATGATTTGTAAGACTAAACTCAAGTGCTCAGAATGTTGTTCTCTATTCTTTAAGTACACCAAAATATCATCTATATACACAATCACAAAATGATCTAAGTAAGGCTGAAATACCTTGATCATAAGTGCCATAAAAGTTACCAGAGCATTTGTCAACTCAAATGGCACCACCAAAAGCTCAAAGTGCCTATATCTGGTCCTAAATGCACTCTTTGGTATATCAGCTTCCACTATCTTCAACCTATACTACCCTGATCTCAAATCCAGTTTAGTAAACACCTGAGCTCCCTGTAACTGATCAAATAAATCATTTATTCTTAGTAATTGATACTTATTCTTTACGGTCACCCAATGCAACTGCCTATAATCAATGCATAATCTCAAAGTTCGATCCTTCTTCTTTACAAACAATAACTGAGCTCCCCAAGGTGACACACTGGGTCTAATAAAACCCTTATCCAATAACTCCTACAACTGGGTATTAAGTTCCACAAGTGCCATCCTATATGGAGGAATCGATATAGGAGCAGTACTTGGAACTAAGTCAATCACAAACTCTGTTTCCCTATCTGGGGGTAATCCTGACAACTCAATAAGAAATACATCCGAGAAATCCCTAACAATAGGAATATCTCGTATTGTCTGCTCAGTTCGGTATCATTACATAGTCTAAGTAAGCCTCACATCCATTAGCCTAAAGGCACTCATTGAGGAAATTAGTCTGGCTAACACTGCTTGACTAACACCTTGAAATACAACCCTTGGTTGATTAGGAGATTCAATAGTCACTTCCTTAATATAACAATTCATTATCGCCCTATGTGTAGTAAGCCAGTCCATACCCAATATGTGATCTATCTCTTTAAACTGCAATACTATCAAATTAGCTTCCTACTCTACCTAATCAATATGAATAATGCATCCTTTACAAACTTCCGCACTCACTGTAGTACTTCCTACTAGAGTACCCAACTCAAGGCCAAATTTCATCATCTCTCTCACACAATGCATTTTAGATGTCAAATGTGGTGTAATGAATGAATGTGTAGATCCTAGATCTAATAATGCAAATGCCTCAAATTGAAAGACATGCAACATACCTACAACAACTTCTAGGGAGTTTTGTGCATCCTATCTGGTGATGACAAAGATCCTAAGCTGAGATTGCAGCTGATTACTCTGCACCTTAGTCCTAACGCTAGGACCGACTGAACTAGTTTTGCCTCTACCTCGGCCTCTCTATCCTACTCCATTGGCTCTACTTTACTGAACAGTGGTCTCAGTTACTGATCCTCCTCTCACTCTAGATTGTGCTCCAAAGGTCGTAAGACAGTCTCTAAGTTGATGTGTAAGAGAGCCACAACATAAATAAGCTATCGTTAATCTCCAACATTCCCCACCATGTTTCTATCCATAATGTTCATAACTAGACATCTGTTGTGTTTGCCCTTTATAAGCCTGTCCTCCAAATGCCTATCCTCTACCACTACTAGCCTAAACAAAACCACCTCTCGATCTAAACCCCGATTGTTTTGATGTAGTCTATGATCAAAATGATATATTCTGACATTTACTGAATCTCCTGCCAGAATCAACTTGGGTCTCACCCTACCTCTTCATTCTATATTCTTGCCTATACTCTCCTTACCCATCTCTTAGTAATTGCTCAATTCAAATCGATTTAGCTCTCAGTTTAGCAAAACTACTCAAATTCGTAATGGCCAACCTTGTTCTAATCTCCATATTCAGTCCATCCTCAAATTGCCTACACTTATTATCCTCAGTCGGAATCAATGTAGTAGCATACCTTATTAGCTCATTAAACCTCACCTCATACTCAGCTATAGTAATGCTTCCCTATTTCAGATATAGAAACTCTTTCATCTTCCTATCTAGATAGATCTTGGGCATATAAGTCTCCTTAAAAACACTCAAGAAGTCTTCCCACGTCAATCAACAAGGTGGGGCGGAATTGTCATTAACAATCTTCCACCACTAATAGGCTGGACCTTGCAGTAGTAAGATTGCAGAGTTGAACCTTTCATCAAACTTGTAGTCCATTTGATCCAAAACTCGTTCCATTCTTTCTAACAACCTTTAGCCTCAATAATGTCTGTACTTCTGTAGAAATTCACAGCTCCTTACTTCTTGAGTTTATCATACCTCCTCTCTCTCCTCTTAGGAATTCTTAGAGATATTTGTCCAAACAGTGGTGCTAGAGACTCTCTATTAGCTCCTATAGACTCAAGGTTAGTTGACTCTACTACTCGATCTCCTATAGCGGATGACTTATATCAAACAATAAGTGTGATCACTATTTGAGTCTCTCATTATATATTATATATAAATGCTCTCATATTTCCCTAAAGATGCCAAATCATACTCTAATACTAAAAATTGTAACACACCACTACCATAAAGTATATGATTGAACATCTAGAGGGCATTTAAAAACATACCCTATGAGAATGGCATGTTAGTAAACATATCAACTTATCATGACATCATAAAGAACATAAGTATTTTAGGTTTTAACTCATCCAATTTCATTAACAAAACATAATTTACATTGTCATTTCATTACAAACCAACTATATATTTACATTACAAAACCATCTGTGAGTTCACAGTTTTATAAAATAAGTTCTATATGATATGATGAGATACTAAACAAAAGCATTCCATCTAAACTTCTCAGATGTCAGTTGACTAGACCTTTGATTCATTT